>JACCGJ010005540.1:0-45229 GCA_013407085.1 Atriophallophorus winterbourni
ACTAAAACTTGATATCAATCGAGTATGACCTACAGTGTTCTTTCTATCGCCAATATGGCACTCCACGGCCTTGACCGTGATGGCATTGGAGTTGATGCTGCGTTGTATTGTCACATGCGACTAAGTATAAATATAGTTTCAGATACTGATCTTTTACTCACTGACTGGTGATAACTCTACAATCGAGGTTATAAACCGCTCACAAACATCGACCGCAGAACACAACGAGTCTTGTCCATGCTTCTGGCTGTAATGATGACGGACCCAAAGATGTAATACCTAGTTAATATGTGATAGAGACGACTGCAATTAATGCCAAAGAATTTTCCTGCAAAAATTGGTCGACAATGTGTTCGCCTAGCTTTCTAAGATGAATAAAATTACATTATTTGCACGCATGTCCACCATATAATCACTAAAACCGGTTGCTCCTTGTTTTATCAGGATCTGCATAACTTGAAACAGCGAAAAAATAGTAAAATGGTGTTATCATTTTGTAAACTACTCATGTTGGGGAAACAACATGTTAAATTCGATGTTTCAACACATATTAAGTTGGGTTATAACCACATGTGACAGAAATGTCTGCATACAACGATGCTCCGTTTAAGGCAATGGTTATTATAATGTCTAAATTTGTGTGGGAACGTACTTGTAAAGCTCCAACGTCCCAGCCATATCCAAAAGTGGATTACAAAGTCATACATAGATAACAATTTCTTCACTGTTTCAATTTATGTAAATCCTGATCAAATTGTCCCTATCAGATGAGTGAGAAGGGTACGTAACCAGTAGTGATTTGTGTGATGGAAACGCGTGAGAATGATCATTTTTATTCGATAAATCATTTAAAACGTGTAAATTAACTGAATGTTGCTTCTGACGAAAGTATATGTACTTTTATCGATTCGTCTTTATGACGTTTGATGTAAACGTCTCGTGATTATCTGAATTTTATGAGTTCTATTTTTTATATGCTATATGATATACCGACTGGATATCGCGCTAGGTTTTCATATTTATTTTTCAAAATAAAATTGCGACTTCGATTAAAATATCTTTGGGGCCGATCGTGTATTCGTAATGCAAAGAAATTTGAGTCCAATCGGTTAGATCTGTTTTGGGGTAATTTTTCACTTCTGACACCTAACGGTAATAGTCAGGACGGTGAAGATGATTAAGTAGTAGTCAACCCCCCACCACTGATTTGACCTTACGGCAAACAACATATAGCAAGCCTACAGTATGTAACTGTAGGCTGTTTAGCGGTTAGGTCAAATCAGTGGTGGTGGGGTTGATTACTACTTAATCATGTTCCCTGACTTGACTATCACCGTTGGTCTGACGAAGCTTCTGTCTCAGAAGTTAAACGTTACTCATAAACTACTCTAACTGATTGCACTCAAATTTCTTTGCATTGTTGCGAGTTATTTCGCACCTATGTATGTTGAGAATCCGGGTTGAAAAAATTCCCTCAATATGCAACCCGGTGTGTCTTAAAGCTTTTCCAATTGATTAAAATTCCGAGTTTATATCCGCTGTTCCAACCTGGTCCCGGACTAATTTCTAAAACATTTGACGAAATGACCGCAAATTTGAATTTTTCTAAATTTCAGAGAACTGCGGCCTAGAGAACATTGAGTTTTGTGCTGGGCAAGTACCGAACAGTTTTTGTCATCCAATCAAAAACCGGTGCTATTGTATGCCTGGATTTGTGGCCATCATGGAAGAAAATCGTTTTAAGTGCAAAACATGTAGGTTAATTGTGGTAAAACATCAATTTTCATTTAACAAATAACAAGATATAACGAGTAATTGAAATTTTGGTTCTTGTATTTCTAATATTTCTCACCATATTCTGTGCATTAAATGCAATTTCCATTGCATGTTTTAGTGAGCCGAAGCATTTGCACTTGTAAATTTATCGTTGGGCGATACTTAATCGTACTTTGATGTGTCAGATACTTTATGGATCAGAATTTCAAACCAATAATGTTTTTGTTGTTGACATCCTTCGGTCGATGTCAACCATGGGTGTACATCACAATCGCATGAATTTTCATGTTCTAAAGCCTTTTGAATGACTAATCACTCTGATTCGGGAGGAACAATCTCTCACGCAGCGCTAGAACGATGTTCAGAACTCGGTTGTAGGGACGTCAGTTGCCGTCGGCGGGCCGTGATATGCGTCAGCAAGCCAACAGCTTGTATCTGCTCTCAACAGCTTGCAGACGACGCTTTACACAATGCCTCCCAATGTGAGAACGTCAAGGCAAGGCTTCCAAACTCAAGGGGTCAATGAAAAGAGCTTCTATCTCTTGGGCAAACGGCTTTGTACCGCAAGTGCGGTCTGCACAATGGTCGACTTCCTAATTACAACTCACCTTAGGGTAGATCTTCCGTAGACGAGGCAGAGCCACAGCAAGCGGCGCTGCCGTAGTAGGGTGAACATGCTCTGTAGACCAGCTTTTGAAAGCACTTCACGATGGATTCTGCTTATCCGTCATCCTTGTTTCTTTCTTATATACATACATATTCAGACCCAAAATGTCTGTTCGTGTGCTAAAAAGGGCTGATTCCCTGACACTAATGTATGTTGAAGAGTTAATTTATACACTTTCAATTCACGCAATGTGCCATTATAGTGTACTATTTAGCAAGTATGAAAGACTTCAAAGTAGTCGCGTTCATTATTGAGAAATGCTTACAAATGCCGGTATATTTATCTCTAATTTCATATGGCTAAATCATTATTCGATGAGATGCAGCAGCAAAAATTATTTTTCAATAAATAGCTCAGTAACTACACGGTGTAACGGAACTTTGCATATCAATCATAATTGCATAATTGCTAACGTGAAACCGGTTTATAAGAAGCTTGTTTCTTATCGACTACCCACGTAAACTATTCAAAAATACGCAACCGATCCAAACTTTTTCTTGAATACTCCACCTTATACAATGCAGTAAACACTGTCATTAAACATTTATTGACTTACCTCACAGTACTTTCCGAATGGCAATGTATCAAAGACACCGATTGCGTTGAATACCAGAACAGCGCTTGTCATCCTGGTGCTGGCTACTGCGCGTGTCCAAGCGGGTTCGAATTTGTTGCTCAGCAGCGCGGATGTGGTATACAAGAACGTTTTAATCATATTTTACATTGGCTATATCTTCAATTCTAGTACCAATATCTTTGTCAATTTATTAAAATTTTTAGGTAAGGTTGGTACGACTAGCCTGTTCAATCACATGAGCACCCACTGAGTTTAAAATCCAAGACCATGAATATAAATGCTCATTTTCATGCATCTCCATCACACACACACAAACATCCTACGTGATGGAGATGTATGCAAATGAGCTTTTATATTCATGGTCATGGGTTTTCAACCCAGTCTGATTGAACTACCAACCTTACCGAACAGTGGCATACAAGCGCAACTTGTTTACTATTTTTCCACTGATTATACCGCATGCTGATCCCGATCCTACTGTCCCTACCTGATGAGTAAAAACAGCACGAAACCGGTCGTGGGGTCTTTGTGTGTGTGATGGAGATGCATTCAAATGAGCTTTAATATTATTACCATTTTGTGTCTGTTAAAATTTGTGATTTTAGATTGATGTTTGTGATTTTGCCTTTAACTCACTGCCACGGATTGGTTGTGTTTGATGATGCTCAATAACATTTTGTAGCTTAGTTCATGCTTCCGTTATTCATAAGAATTAACATACACGTGCTATGCTAACTGGTTGACGATCAATCTCACTTTGTACACAGAGTTACAAAATAAAAGTAGCCAGGATAATGTAAAGAACTGGCTTTCATCGTGCCAGGTTCCATCGTCATAGAAATCGACAGATATTATAGTGATATAATTATTTTCGTAATGAACGTGTATTGTTGTTTACGATTTATTTAAACTAAACCAAAACATCCACAGAACTGATTTGCTCTGATTATGATGTCTTATCGAGTAAATCACTAAACTTCAAAATTGTGTAATTTGAATAGGTATAAACAAACATTCATTTCAAGGATTAGACTGATGCTAATACAAATTGAAGCGAATTCCATATTGATATTAATATTGTTTTAGAAATTTATAACATTCCAAGAGCAGAATCTTATTTTCTGTTAATTAGTAAATCAATAAATCAGTAAATCTATTAAATACATGTAATTAATTATTGTGTTTGAATGACATAAAATAGATAATGTTGCAAATATCAATCTGACATTGATACATTTAAAAATTGCAACGAGTTAATGGAACACTCCCAAATGATAATAAATTGATAATACAAATAATACTAATAATAAAGTGCATATATCTCGAATAATTATGTTATTTCCGTGAGTTTAATAATGAGTGAAGATAATTACCTCAAGTTAATTGTATCTCATGTTATTAGCTCAGAATATTTTAACAGAAAAATCAATATCTTCGCTAGATGATCGGTTTTGCGAATTGTGTAACAAACGTTCGGGAATTTGCTTCGACGCTGAAGAACCATCTGGAAAATCAGGGCAAGTATCGATTCGTTTGAAAGAATATCTCGGTCAAATTAAATTGATTAATTGATCTATTTTTCTAACCTTTTTATGTTTAGTTTCGTTCAGCCATTTAAATAAACTTCAAACCATATTTATAAAGACATTATTGAAATGTTAACTGATATTCATGAAAATGTTAGTGATCAACGATTTCAAAATAAAGAAGACTTATGTTAATGCTGGAAAATTAACCTGTAGCGCATCATGATCCTGATCTCACTATCTCTACGTTTAGAGTGCGAACAACACGAAACCGGTCGATGGGTACGTGATGGAAATGCCTGCAACTGAGATTTTTTTGTTCTTAGTCATGGGTTCACACCCTGTCTACATGAGTGTGATTGAACAGATTGTTCGTACCAATATTATCCAACTGTGGTTTAAACGTTCAATTTGTTTACCACTATTCCACTCTTCATGCGCATGAGTATCCTGAGCCTACTGTCCGAAACTGGTGTGTGCAAACAGCACGAAACCGGTCGTGAGGTGTGTGTTTGTGATGGAAATACATGCAAGTGAGCATACTTATTCATTAGTTACATTTTCCTTGTCAGTAAAATTGTGGATGATCAAACGTTCTATCTAGAGATTGGCTGATGTAATGTTGTCTGCTAAATATCCAACATAACGTCAGATACATTTCGCTAATCAATCCAAATATTTCAGATGTGCGACTTTAATCATCCACAAAGAGTTTATTTCAGATTTCCTTGCTTGTACGACGTGCAGATATCATCCATTATCACCAATATTTGATTTATTCAAAAAAATTCTCTCGAAATACTTTGGTTTTATATTTTTTGGAACTCAAATTCATTTTAACACCAAGTCTTTAAATTGTCTAACCAGTTTAGTATTGTATTTTCTTTGACACACAGGCGATTGCCGCAGCTTTTTGATCTAAAATATAGCCCATTAATTTTACTCCGTGCGTCGCACAGTTCTTTGAAAGCTTTATTGACGGAAAATAGTATTTAGAGAAGCTCCCTCTTATTTTAAAATATTCAAAGAAAATCCTTAGTGATTAAACAGGTATTGACTTGTATTCCATGATGAACCACACGACAATTCCCAAAATACGAAGGTTGACCACAAGATTACTTGAAACTTAATTAGTAGTTTGAAGACAAAATCGAAGGTCGTTGATCTCAATACACATGGATTGATTTCGATACATCGTCGGTTGGAACTATTCCGAAATAATCGCCAAACGGCGCCATCAACTTTTACGAGAATTTCTCAAGGCATGTTTCACGACAGGATCATCAATCAACCAACACCTCCAATTGGACGCTACGTACGATGGTTACGAAGGTGGTTAACAAAGAAAAACTTGACAAACACAATGAATGGACAAACGAACACCGTATAAAAAGACCACGAATGACACCAGCAAATCACTTCTAAAGTAACTTAGCTGATTATATTATCCAGCTTTTTTACGAAACGTCCTAATCAAAGAATGCCAACTTGGCGAACAAAATCCATAATTTATTTTGGTGACATTTTCACATATCGTAACTTTCACATCATCGTTCTCCCTGTAGTGAACATAAATCTCCCATTTCGCATCTATTTGTGGTAATTGTCGAACTTGTCTCATGTCATTTTCTGATTCGACAATACTTAGATTAGCTCTCTAAAGGAAGTCATATTAGGCTCGACATTCACTATAGACAACAAATAATTTATGCTTACCCTAGGTACAAGATACTAGACAAATGGTAAAAATGCTGATTCCTGTTGTTGTTCGAAAGAAAAGTAAATGTGATTTGAAATATAAAATAGAATGGGGAACGTTTGGTTTGGATGTAACCCGTTTCAAATGGGTCTGAGTTCAGGTAACGCTGTATGGATTATTGTGTAGGTCAGAATTTGATCATACTGGATGCGTTTGGGCTAGAGTAGGCTCAATCTGAGCCAAGACAATCGCTCCAAAAGGGTTCAGTTGAGCAATTCGATTATCATTTCAGTTGAGGAAAAATTATATATCCTATCGAGTAGTGAGATGTCTTTTGCAATACATGGTGTTCAAGTTTTGCTGTATATTCCACGACTGGGTCTAAGTGAATATGAAGTACTTTGTCGAAAAATGCAGCACACAATGTTCAAAAATTCGTTTGAGAACGCCGATTATGCTTCATGTACACGTATAGATAATCACGCCAAAAAGACTGTTTTATCGTACTCAAGCGTTTGTCTACAAAGAGCATATCAAAAATTTGTACGGGTTTTCTATCATGAACATTTGAAACTGGTGAAATTCTGAGAGGATATTGTGTTGAATTAACCACTGTTATGTCAAGATATTCCGTGTGTTAACAAACTAGAAATATAGACGATTAAACGAATTCGTGTAATGCATGAAAAAGAATTATTCTGTGTTTATAACAAGGATTTCCAAAATGCACATTAGTTTAGAAATCATTAAAACATAGTGTTACTGCGGTTAATAGTTAAATCCGAACGGCTATGACAGTAAACTCTTGTGGAATGTTTTACGTGTTTAATTAGCTAGTCACCACAGGTCAAACGAATTCCGAGTAACCAGAGGTAATTTGTTTTTCGAGTAGGTCATGTTTAGGGTTATCCGAAGTAAATATGGCACAATACCATGATTCAGTTTCTTTGCTGTGGTAATTTGGTGATATAGATATCTCATAATAGCAATCAGAAAAGAAAATTACGTTTTAAAAGGTTATTAGGGATGACAGTTCCAAAGTAATTTGCGAAACTCAAGTGTTTTTTTAGTCGCTTCAATATAAAAACAATGACTACTAAGCCACAATATCTTTGTTATCATGTCAGTTGATTTCGCTACTTAGCTCACACAGATTCCAAAAACGAACGCGTTGCTAGACAATCACAGTTGGTAGTGAATGATCTCAATTTATTGTATTTACTTAAAAAGAATTTCGCACTGTTCATTGTAATTTCATCCATCAGTATTTCTGCGATTTTGAGAGTCATATACTGTTTCAGGAATGACAGGAATTACACATGCGGTTGCCCGGGATTTCTGGCGATGCCGGTGTTTAGTGATCAACCTTCACTTGCAATTGCAGACGAAAATATATGTAGAGCATATTTAGGTACCTATATTGGTGCTTCTTTTGTGAATTTGTTTTGCAATAAAATATGTTCAATATTTTCTCGCGCTACCTCATTACATTAATAATAACCCGATCAATTTGTTTGCACATATATAACATGTACGACCACTAATACTACTACTACTAATCTAATTACTACTACTAGTATTACTTCTGCTACTACTACCACTAATGCTACTACTACTACTACTACTACTACTACTACTAATACTAGTATTACTTCTGCTACTTATACTACTACTACAGCGGACAGAGAAATGGATTTGCATCGGTTTTGCTTATATTTAAGTATCAGTGTGTATGTTCATATAGTAACTTAAAAGTGGATCACTCAGAATTGGCTATATTAAGCTCATGTTGCGGTGCCCTAAATTATTTCACTCAATTTTCATCATAGATGTGACATTTTAGAAGCGAGTTAAATCCTGGAATTGAATTTCAAAGAGAAGAGCAATAAAGCAATATTACTTTGATAAATGATGATGATGATAAAATTGGAACTTCATTTTACCCCAAACCATACAACACAGATGCCTTTCTAAGCTTTAATTCAGCTTATCTTAAACAGTATTCACACTAATAGCGTTCAAGAACTTCTAGAAGATTTAGTAAATTGTAGCGACGTGGTAGAACTTAAAGTATTAAACTTGGATGTTAAAATTTGAGTTTTAAATGGCGCAAACTAGAACGGACGAAATATTTTACACAAAATCAGCAAACCTATTGTGAGCGATGGTATGTATACCTTATTGCAAGGTGGTTTTTGAAATGATAAGCATAATTTCAAGCGAAGCATCGATAATGGTGAAATTACAAATAACATATCTGTCGGTCTTGGAATACTTCAATGATGAGATAAATACAGATAGCTTCACAATATATGTTTAGATGTTTAATTACAAAGATTTCTCTGGGCTTTACATTGGACACACAATCAAGGAACTGAGATTCAAATGCACGAGAATCCCATTTACAAAATTCCAAAAAGGAGTGCGTTTAATAGTATTTAATCAAGGTCACAGTTTTAGCTTAACATGAACTTGACCCAAACCACAATGTGGAATTTGAATACGAAGGTATTATGCTTAATATACTTGAGCTTAATATGGAACACCCATGTATGCAGATCTTGTCGGGATGAACACTGTAGTGGGTAAAACAGCTTTAAAATACATGCGTAAAATACCGAAATGATCTAATTAAAATCGACCATGAAACAAAAAACAATGTTGTGTTTGGTGATGTTGACCAAGGTGTGAACATCCACTAAATCTGGCCTAAGAGTCTCGATTCTAATAATAATAAAATTAATAATATTATCGTCACCAAAACCTTTTTCAGTTCAAATATCGTCTATTCTGTAAGGATATTGTTCAAATTTTTTTATATGAAAATGTGATGAATTGCATCACCATTTACAATTCTGAGCGGAATCGTTTAACGATTAACCGTTAAATAATTACTAAAACGAAATATTCATTTTTATCTTCAATCTTGTACGATGATTGCTTGGCTGATGAGTTTTAAATTTATTAAGCAACTTTTCTCTGTCTTAAAACAGTAGACTAATGATAGCCAAGAAATAGTCATTTTAAATAACAACTATTTAACATTATTCCATATATCTTTTGTTTATTTTGTACATTGAGCTCCCAATAGTATGGAACACGATTTTTTGCCTAAAATTGACGAGCGATTATTTCTCTCGAATTATGAACTGCAAGCAAACCCTAAGATGAGTTTCCCGCTGCTATTTTAGCTTTAAAGTTTGCCACAATCTTGGATAAACTTATACATTGTAATTCAATTTAACCAAGATCCATAACCACTGGACAATTTTGAGTAAAAACTCGTGACCTTGAATTCTTTATTCGTGTATGTTGATCATATATATTTCTATTTTCTTACGCAAGTATTGTAATGCTTGATGAGAAATAGAGAACAATAATTCCCTCGTTTTATCAAATCAATCACTGTAGTTAAGAAACTAAAATACGCTTCACTATACTATTCAGTCGATATTGGCTCCTTTTGCAACCAGCAAGATATTATTTGCCGGGCGAAGCATTCAGTTTGCAGACGTTCCACTGGTTGGCATCCAATTTGCTTGTGTGACGTCGGTTATCTGCCAGTGTGGCAAACGTACCTCGGATATCATGAATGTTGTAAGTGAAATTCAGTTAAAACATCCATTGTTTGTCATGGCGTAATATTGTGCAAATTCCGGATAACGTTTTGATAGAAACACTGTGACAAAATATTATTTAACTTAACCCAAAATTTCTATTCTAGTTTGTTTTATTTTCGAAGAGTTTCGGTGTCGATATAAGTAGAAACGTTCTCTCAGTTTTGGGGATTGGTTCTGTATTTACCTAATGTGTAAAAACAGCACAAAACCTGAATTAGGTTGTTTAAAATTCTTCAACTGTTGCAAACGCATGCGGATCCTGATACTACCGTCCCTACCTGATGGCAGCGGTAATATGAATAACGGTGGCATTATTCTTTACCACTTTAACACATTTAGATACTTCCCCTACTCTTGATGAACTCAATAGAGCAATTGATCGCCCAGCGAAAGATAAGGCCCCTGATGATGACGGAATTTCACATGAACACCAGATGCGGCAGAACCACATTATAACAGCGTCTTCACTATTTGCTTCTTCAGTGCTGGCAAGAGGAGTGTGTCGCAAAAAAGATATGAGAGACACGAAGATCATGACGCTATTTAATAGTAAGTGTGATCGAGGAGACTGAAACAATTACAGTGGAATCTCCGTTCTGAATGTTGTAGGCAAATTGTTTGCTCAAGTCTAACAGATCCGGATACAAGTTGAAGCTGATAGAATTTACTCTCAATCTCAAAGTAGCTTCCGCAACGAAAGATCAAACGTTAACATGATCTTCTCCCTGAAAAATACTTCAAGAGAAGCGTCAAGAACAGCGTACGTCATTATATGCTGTTTTTATTGATTTAACGATGGCTTTCGAATAGGTCAGCTTGGAGGGTCTTTGTAAACTGCATGATCTGAAAGGTTTCCCATAAAGATTGTTCAAATAAGTTAACTTGTTGCGCTCAGGCATGAAGGGCTCAGTCCATTTAATGGCTTCAGTACAGAAGCTTTTGAAATTCGCAAAGATCTCAATCAAGGGTGCCTTCTTGCGCCCAATCTATTTGCCGTTTTCTTCGATCTGCTTGTGAATCAGGCTTAAAGAACCACAATGGGAGACACGGATGTTAATATGAAAAAAACCAGAGTAACGGTCATTTTCGTGTTTGTGGTAACCGCAAGTTGACTGTAAAGATAAAAATGATGGTTTACAGCGCCTGTGTAGTAAATGCTTCAATGTGCTGATGTGAAACTGGATCAGCCACGCTAGACACGAATGGAAACTGAATGCTTTTTATCTACGATGCATCCATCGTATCTTGAACATATCGTGGATGGACAAAGTAACTATTGCTGAAGTGCTTTCAAAAGCAGTTAATCCTACTACGACAGCACCGCCGGCGGTGGCTTGGCCAGGTCTACTGAACAAAAAAAATCGGCGTATTCCCAAATTGCTAGCCTATGGTGAGTTGCAATTAGGAAATCGACCATTATGCAGACAGCACTTGTGGTAAAAAACGTTTAAGCAATAGATATGAAGGCTGTTCGCATTGACCCTGAGAGTTAGGAAAAACTTGATCTTGACCACTAAAAATGGAGGCATTTTGTAGAGCGTCCTCTGCAATGTTGATGGTAGCAGATACAGCCTTCGGCTGCTGAACCCAGAACACGCCACCGGCGTCCAAGTGACGCCGATCTACCGAGTTCTGCCTATCGTTGTAAACGCTGCGGGAGAGATTGTTCCTCCCAAATCGGACTGTTTAGTCATTCGAAATGCTGCGGAACATGTAAAAAATCGTGCGATTGTGATGTTCATGCATAGTCGATATCGACCGAAGGTTAACAACAAAAACACTTTACCGCTGCTACAAGGCTCACAGAACCTAACCATGCTGTCCACACCTGATGATGACAAACAGCCAGAAATTAGTAATGGAATGTAAAGTGTGGGGTTTTACTTTAGGTTTTTCTGTTTGAAGATTTAGGTTGTTTGCAAGAACCATAATTAACAGTAGCATACAAGTTTAACTATATTTACCACTTTTCGACTGTTTTAAGACACACTGAGACTAGCCCGAATGCCTCCACTTGATGACGGCTAACGGCCAGAAATCACATGTGGTGAGTAAGTTCGGATGATGTGAACTCTTCATAAAATTGTTATTTTCTTTAAAGAAATTCATCTCACCATCCAAAAAAGCTTATAGAATCTCGCCGAAGACATGTCCGTATTTTATGTTTAAATCAAATATGCCTTCAATTGCTTTGTATCCGATGGACTACATTATTCCATGAACACAAATAATTACGATGATCATTTGACTAATATGTATATATTAACAGATCCAATTGTAAATGCAAGTGTACCAGAATGCGTAAAATGTGGCCAGATGAACGGAATATGTTACGACATTACCGACTGGAATGACAATAATACAGTGAAAACTTCCGTTCAAAAACATTCAAATTCTCTGGCAACTTCTGCCCAAAGACACAAATGCCTCTGCCTACGGCGTTCAAAACTTCGATTACACCTGTTAATACACATCAACAGAAGAGTTTGCAGTTTGCAGTAAACGAAATGTTTGGTATGAATCTCTTTATGTTTGTACACATCTATATGAATCTATGCTAAATATGGACAAATCAGTGCCGTTTCTGATTGTGACTATATATATACATTATATTTATTATTCAAAAATATATTTATTCACTCCGATGCGTCCTTACCTCATTATTAATTTCTTACCAAGTACGCTACAATAAACACCAGGTTCCTAACGTAAAATTGGCGATTAACTCTGTACATTTCGTGAAAAAAATATTAGTAGAATCTTCAGCAAACAATGGTGTGCGTAACTTATATAAATGCCCGAATATTTTCCTGAGTAGCCCAAAAATAACTGCTTATAGATGAAATAAATTTTCAAAATACATTAAATATCGTTCGAAAAGTTATTATTCCTACTGAACGGTACCAGAATAAAATAAAACAACAATGTAACAGAAATCACTCTGGATATAATGACTATACAATCGGGCCATAATTTAGACATTAAACATGACTGATAACTTGAAAACCTTAAAGCTTTAAAAATGCAGTACTCTCCGTACCCGTTAGTGCAAACAACACAAAATTGGTCGTGGAATAAATGTGATGGGAATGCATGCATTTGAGCATTTTTCATTCGAAAATATATTCAAGCCTGTATACAGTGAGAATATGGAGAAAGCTGACAATCATAATTAGGCAATAGTAACTGCTGCAACGTAATGTTAGTGTGAATGACCAGGCTTCTCGACATCAACTGAGCTTGCAACTAGCAACTCAAGGTAATAAAAGGTAATTCAAGGTTTTAATGGACTAAAAAGCAACAAGCTTAACAACAACCATAGGATGGCAAAAATTGAAATTTAATTGTACAAACAATATAAGAACAAAGATTAAACAGTATATAAGTGTTCTGTTAAAACATAATGCAATAAAAATTGGTCTAATTTTGAACAAGTTCAATGTATCCCTTGGTAGAACATGGCACATAATTAAGTCTACTACATTTTGCATATAAATAGGCGTACCATATGCGTTAATGGGTATTAAGCTCCCATTTTGATTCCGTAGCAACGGTCTCAATAGACCACCCTGAAAGAGTTAAAATATACATGAAGAAACTGTTGAATATGTCTTAAACAAAAAAGATGTGAAAGTGATTCCCGGTCAAGCGAGCAACACGCTTGAGATTGGCCAATGTAATGCTGTGCTCCCAATACGTCACCGAAACATCAAAATTGAATTCTACTTGTTTGTGGTCATCTTGTGAGTAAAATAAAGTTTGGGTTCCCGGGTTTTTGAAACACTGGAAATGTAGCAAACTCGGTTAAACTTTGAATCCACTGCACAGTGTATTGTGGTGATTACATAATTCATTTTGCTAGGGACTCCAGTTAGTTTTTTTGTTTCACAATTTTATACCTAAATGAACCTGAACATTACCGTCTCCGTCAAAGGGCAAACAACCGGAAGCCTGGTGTGAAATATCATTTCGAGACATTAGACAACACACAAAAATCAGTAGAAATTATTTGGAAAATATATCCAAGAAAATTGATTTTATTCTCCCGTTATAGATTTAAAATATTGCATAGAATAGGAGACAAAATCGTAATTATCAAGATACACGGAGCCGTGATATATAATGTAGAATGGATTAGTGATAAATTAATGTGCAAGTTACATTTCGATTGAAAACATTCCGTGAAATTTGACAAATTCAAATCCACATTGAAGTTGTGATACATTAATCATCAAGAGTAGCAAATCAAATGAAACTACGCATATCTTTATAATGCCACTTCCGGACATATACGAATAGTAATAACTACATATATACTTAAATAAATACATAAGTACTTACGTACATACCCAAGTAAACCCTTAAATACATATATACACATAAACAAGCAAATATACATACATACAAAAGTAAATAAATACATACATTCATACATATATGCATACAGACACATACATCCATGCATGCATGCATACATACATACATACATACATACACATACATACACATACATACACATACATACATACATACATACATACATACATACATACATACATACAACATACACATACATACATACATACATACATACATACATACATACATACATACATACGTACATACATACATACATACATACATACATACATACATACATACATACATACATACATACATACATACATACATACATACATACATACATACATACATACATACATACATGCATATATACATACATACATGCATATATAAATACATACATGCGGTTTCAAATACAACATGAGTACTTCATATGCTTTATCTAACGAATAAGGAATCGAATCTGATCAAGCTATTAGTCTTCATTCGCGTCATAATTTTAGTATATATACCGCCGGAGCGAGTGCAAACGCAGGGTTACTCTCATTTAAGATGTGATGCGCGACGTAACAACCGAAATTCCACGCTGTATCTTGGTCGTTGAAAATATGTTCAGCATCAGATACATACATCTTGGAAAGATGTTGAAAATTAACTGAGGCCACCCCGCGGAGGCATTCATATAACGCGAATAGATCAAAATGAAATTTGGTCAAATTAAACATTTTTCCAATGCTACCTATTATTAAGCACGATAATTTGTGAGAACTACACGCCTATTAAAATGTTTTAAATTTCACAAGCGTGCTTCTCTTTATATTTTCATCCCTCCTCTTTCAAATGATGTTCAAGTATTAATTCTAAAATAACATAGAGATATGCGTTGAAAAATGTGCAAAGTTTTATTTTAATTTCGTCAATTATTGATGCCAAGCAAATATATTTGTGTTAATATAATCAGGTACTATTAATTATAATTTATGACAAAGAACACTGTATCAACCATAATACTCCCCATTTTAAATCACACCTTCCACGGGAATTCCTCCAAATCAGATATATCTTGTACGAAACGAGAACTAACCGTGTGTCACAAAAAGGATGTGTTGAAGAGTATCGCGGAAAATTATTTTCTCTCTGGAAATCTTGGCTCACGAATATCAACTGCTGCTTGTCGTTTGCGTACAAATTCCACGAACCAACTCTACAAGAAGACCCAGTGTTACAACTTGAAACACAGAGAAATGACGCTTAATTGCATCCGGATAAATGTCGATTCGGATGTGGATGGTCGGAAAGAATGCGATTTGTCAATTCATTTGAATGATGTACGTTTGGTTTACTCATTCATATTGGTGGCGTTGGTATTGAAATATGCTTAGTTTTATTCTTGATTAGAATTCAAATGAGCTGTGCATTACGTACATGAGACGTAGCACAAATGGCGTTATTTAACTGATAGACTTGTAATTGAACGGAGTTTTTTCTCGATAATTCTTTTATGAATTTTCGATTCACCCTACTCAATAAAACGTCTAACCTTGCACACCGTACACGAGTGCTGACGGAATAATATTTTCAGGTACAAGCCATTTGTATTGTTTGATCAATCAAGTAATGAAAAACAAAGTTTGTACTGGATCGGTTAAACCAGATTGTTAGTAACGTTTCGCTTTATTGGCGGAAGCGTCAACAAACTATATGTGATTGTACAAACGATGTTCATGCTTAAATAACATTAACCTAAACAGAACTAATTGGGTTCTAACCTGCACTTGTCATGAGAGGCGTGGAGCTTGTTGAGGTAGTCAGATTGTTCTAAGATCTATTGATACACAGTAATTTCGCAAATGACTGACATAAAATTTAGAGATGCGCAATAGTGTTTAGGATAAACCGTAGGTTTTTTATTTTACGCTTATCCATTTGCGCAAATCTGTTTGAAAACCAGATTGTGCCTTGGATGGACTCAATTACCTTTTCATCCTGGGTTTTCAGATAAAATTAATTAAGAAATCGAGTTCAAAATCCCGGGATTTATGAATGTAAGATCGAAATAGGATCACCACTCAAGTAAGTACACAGCTTGCAAAAGGGTGCATCAACTGATCGTGATAAAACTACCTACAAAACTTGGTCTGCCGAAGATTCAAGTGGAAAGTGAAACGTAACGAACAATATGCTCTAACCGTTTTACTGTAAACTAGCTGTTGAGCTAGATTTGATTTAAGTGATTGGATTAAGTGATTTGATTTGCCATTCTATTTTATTTAACATTATTAATATGTTATATTTTGTCTTGGCTCTGCATCATTTAAATTGCTAAATTTCAATTCCCGCACAAATGTTTCTTTTACGGATTTCACTGTTTTTGTACCGTGCTACCAGAACAAGATTAGTCATAATAAACAATATTTCTAGCTGACCCAATGTATGATCTCATTATAAAAAACATTTCAAAGTCTTATTAGTGCATAACATAACATGCTGAAACTCAAATTATTGTTGTATCATCTGTCATTCCATTAATCCCCATAGCAATTTACAAGATATGAAGGATTCCTTATACCTTCTGTGTGGAATACATATACATACATTGAAGCTTTCCGTTTTTACTGTGAATATGGAAATGTAAAGGAAGAGTGGACAGAAAGGAGCGGCTTCACATGAGAGTAAGTTAAACACCAATTTTGCAATGCGTTTTTCGCGGATCGTAATATCTAAAATCATCCTCATACGCCAAAAATTAGATACAAAATGAGTGTAACGTAATACTTAATATTCCTCCATCGGACTGGAATTTATATTATTTAGATTCCTTCATTAGCCTAAAATTTCAATTTTTTTATCATTTGATACAAGTGTTCTCGCGTCATTAGAGCGCTTGTGTGCCGCTGTTGGGTACGGTTAGAACGACCGACCAGTTTATTCATATGTGCTCAAACACGTGTTCATAGGGTTTAAGTCCACCATCATGAGCAAAAACGCTCGTTTGAATGCGTTTCTATCACGCACATCCGACGACCGGTTTCGTGATGCTTGCATCATGGCTTTATACACTATCTACCTGTGTTCGGATATATTTGATTGAACGGCTTGGTCGTACATCCTGTACCCAACAGCGGCATACACGCGCAACTTGTTTTCTATTATTTCACTGTTCCAAGCACACGCGAACCCTAATCATACTGTCCATACCTGAGGAGTGCAACCAGCTCGAAACCAGTCGTGTGGTGTGTGATTGAAATGCATGTAAATGAGCACTTTTTGATTATTTTAGGTTTCTATCAGTTGCTAGGTGCTCAAATTTCCTAAGCGTAATCTGTTGTCACGAAACCAAAAAAACAAATATTATTGAATAAGTTTGTTCTGAGCATTTTTAAACCGGAGATCAAATGATTTACACAAAAGATTTTTAATTTTTATTGTGCATTTTGGTAGGTGAGACCCAGTTTCTAAAACCGTTTCTAAAATACTGTCTCGCAATGTTGCAACAACGAGCAGGCTTCGAGTAAATAATGTATGCGTCCATGTTTATTTGATCTCAATTAACACGACGCCGATTTATTTACTTTGCTATCCATGTGTACATTAGTCTGTTTCTGATTTCGGAGACAGAACGAAATCTGTCTTAGTATAGTATTTTTTAGGAAATCTTGAAGGTGCGCCATGTAAAATTTCTGTCAATCTCAGCGTCCATAAAATTGTTTGCCGAATGCTGTAGTCATCTACAATGTTTTCGTGATATCTACATACGAAAATATATAAGTAGAAGAAGAAGAAAATGACTTTATTCGTGTACACAAATTTTCGATAATTAGATATATTTCTTCACATAGCTACCATAATGTGAAATGTATATTATCTCGCAAACCCTGATCCAGGTGAAGTGTCGCAATATAAATATTGTACGTGGACTAAAATACTGTCAGGTTACCCAGACCAAGACAGAAATGCGAATTAAATTTGAAAATGAAGTTAGGACATTGACGAAGAGAGCTCAAAATCGGTTATCAAATTGTCAGGCGCAACTTCATCTCTGAAACAGCCATCGATTGCTTAACCTTGTATCGTGCTATGTAAGGAACAAATGAGGTTCTGAATTTATTATTTCTTGAATAGGGAATACAATATTGGCTTTCGGTGGAGGTAACATATATGCAGACAACGATGGCACGGTGTGTAGTGCTAATGTCCGCCCAAGATGTAGAAAATCTGTTGCTCGCCTCATCCCTCTTATTTGTAAACAAATTGGCTATGCGAATATTTCCAGACGATCCTTGGGAAGAACGACAAATTTGTCGTAATAATCCGGAACTAGCAAATGAGGCTATGAATCGCAGAGCTGTTATAGTTAATGGTTTACCCAGCTCGAACGAAGAAGAATCAAGTAAACATCTGCACGACGATTACGGTGAATGGACACTTTTACAAGAGATCCAAGGTTTAAAGGAAATAATAACGACTCATATTATGCGCTTTAAACCAAAAATAGCATAAAACAGCCTCCTTTTCTCAAAATATCATTTCGCACAAACGAGATGAAGTATAGAATACTCGAGTCATCAAGTCAATCATAAGCACCTGAGACAAAAAACCTGGATCAGCCGACCACTTCTGTGTTGGCGAATCCAACGCTATGAGTTCTTCATCTGAAACAAAAATTAAATATATATCATGCTGTAACACCAATGCTCAGGTCTTTCTAGGCAAGTTCACATAACTTTCTTCACGTCTTGAGATTTGATTGCAGTGACAGAAACCTGGTTGAGTAATTCCATACACGGCTCTGTAATCAACATACCACACATGATGGTTTACAGAAAAGATCTAGCAATAAAAGTTGACTGTGTCCTCCTCTACTCACATGAAATCATCAACTGCACTATACTTTTCTCTCCTGAGCTAGGTGTCCTAGATACATTGTTGTGCACTATTTACTTGCATGATAAACGTAATTGCCTCTTAGCATTGATTTATCGCTCCCCTTTCTTCATCATCTGCCGCCGACAATGTTCTTCCTAATGCAATACGTTTTGGAATGAAGCTCACTTATTCACATTCGCTGCTCCTCGGTGATTTTAATGTACCGAAATTTGCCACACACTTTACAGTTGACGATTCAATCAAAAGCTTTTTTCAAGAAATAATGACTTACAGCCCTCTTTACAACCATGTACAACAACCAACTCGATTTCGATCTGAACAAACCCCATCTACCCTGGACCTCTTAATTACAAATGAAGAACTCATGATAGAATCTGTTTCCTATACAACTCCGCTCGGATTAAGTGATTGATGCGCAGTACAAATGCATGGATGATCCGTCATGGCTAAAATGGTGCAACTACAACTTATTGCGAAATAATTGTGTCTGCCGCATTCGCAATGATAGAATACATCACCAAATCAGTCTAGTCGAAACATTTGATATGAATCCCTAAGAATTGTACAAACACGTCAACAACCTCCGGAATGTTAAAATGGGAATACCGCAACTGGCCTCTGCTACTGGCATAGTGGTATCATTTAAAGATTGTGCAAACGTTTTTCGATCACAATTTGCATCAGTAATCTCGCAAGTTTCAACACATGGACAGTTCTTAAATTCTGAGAGGTGCAGCTTGTCAATTCTTCACGGTGTGGAATACCCCCCAACGTTGTTCAAACAAAATTAATGACGATAAAGAATACAGGTTCACCCGGTATAGATAATATACACCCAAACTGTTGGCTTAAAATATTTTCGAATTGGCAACACTGATGTCTAACGTGTTTACGATTATGTTCGAATAGAGCTTTGTGCCAGAAACTCAGAAAACTGCCCTGATTAATTCCATCTACAAGCGAGGCGAGAGACAAATTCCGTTAAACTATCGTCCGATAGCTTTATTAAAAGTGCGATCAAATATCATGGAGTCCATCATAGCTGATGCATTGCGGAAACAATTTGAGATTAATAATATAATCCTCGAGGCACAGCATGGATTCAGGAAAAACGATCTTGCCTGACAAACTTGCTATTAGCAAAAGAAACACTGGATGCCCGCAACTCCGTGGACGTGATATATATTGATTTCTCAAAAGCTTTCGATTGTGTGAATCACGAAATACTTTCGTCGAAACTACTCACGTAAGGCGTACAGGATAAACTCCAAGAATGGAATAAAGAAAGGTTGATACCCCGTAAGATGTACGTGAGAGTACAAAATGAACTTTCCGAGTCGATTAAAGTTGCCCGTGGTGTCCCACAAGGATCCGTCCGTGGACCGCTTCTGTTTTTAATATTTATAAAAGATTTGCTTGCTGCAGTGTGGTCGTCGGTGCTTATTTGCGTTTGTGACGCAAAGCTTTGGCGCAAGATAAACTCCACAGTCAACACGCAGAACCGACAACGGGATCTCGATATGATTTTTACCTAGTCCCTAGACAACAAAATTCCACTGAACGCTTCGAAATGCAGCCTATTGTCGCTCAACAGCAAGTTAAGCTAAGAATATTATATAGGTTGTAGTGTTATTAAACCCACCTCCTACGAAAATGATTTAGGCGTGATTATCTGATCACACTTAGGAAACTCAATGCAATGTCGACTGGCTGCCTGCAAAGCTGAAAGCAATTTGAGTCTCCTTAGAAGTGTCCTGAGTTCGTTTGACCCCAACATTGTCTGCAAATTGATTTGAACCTATATCAGTCCTCATATCGAATATGCTATACCGGTACGGGATTCGTGGTTGAACGAAGATACTCAGCTATTGAAAACTCCACAGCGCAGAGCGACAAAACTCGGCATGGGAGTTTCTAATTATCCATAGGAAATAAAAATTAAAATATTGAATTTGCATTCGATCCAATAGAGATGGCAACGAAGAGCACTAATTTTCATTTGGACAGTGATTAATCAGACTAATTATCCTTGCAGTTGTTTGTTTCATCTTTTTTATAACACACATCGGCATGGTGACCAATCTAAACTTCACCAACAGCATAGCATGTTTAACTGCCGCAAATATGCATTTTCCGTTCGCAATGTGAAATTGTGGAACAGTTTAACTTTTCACGTGGTACAATCTGGAACCGTTAACGTTTTTAAAAATCAAGAGATGTCCACATGGATAAGTATGTTTTTCATGTTTGAAAATAATGTCTAACAATATTTTGAATCATTTTAACCACCCGGCTCGATGTACATTTATGTGGCTCTTGTAAAGATTAATTTTTTTACCCGCATATCATCTATGAATAAATCTATGAATGTGACTTTACCCAAAGGAGGATACGAGGCGATATTATTCTGAAGTATAGAGTTGTGTATACAGAATGACATCCACTAAAACACCTGCCTGATCTGTGTGATGAGAAAGTGACACGCAGACATACCTTATCCGTTTACGTCCCAATTTCCCGCTTCGATTTTCGGCACCATTAGATCGCCGTACGTGCTGTATTTCTTTGGAATTCCCTACACCAACATGTGGTTCACTCTCTTTGCCAGGAGATGTAAAAATTCAAAGAGGATTTACACATGCAAAAACAAATCATTCGTGATCCTTACATTTGATATTCTCTATTCTTATTTATGCTATTATATTTTTCACATTTTCATTCATAATTTAATCCAGTGGTGTTACAAAGTGTTGACATTTTTAACAATAAACACTTGAATCCTTGAATCTTTGAATATTCCTTTCGATAATCACATTTTCAACAAATCCACTTATCACTTTGTGTTCATAAATACGAACAAAGCAATTCTTGCCTAAAGTTGTCCGGATCAAATTATTAATAGATACGTTTTATCTCGGTTGTTTAATTTTTGAACAAACATTTAACGCAAAGTGATCAAATTATAGTTGGAATGCATATAAAGTAAAGTAGTGTCTAATTTTCTATAGTGTGTATGCCTTCAACTAGTTTGCAGGGTATAGTATAACTTCTTCAAACAGCGTATTAGACTATTGCAATTATATTCATAACTATTTAAATTAGGCATTTTTCTATTGACAATATTGCGGAAATTGGGAAATACATTTTTTACTAAATTGCAATCGCAAATGCGGCAATAGATCCCAAATATAGCAAACTGAAACG
Source organism: Atriophallophorus winterbourni (assembly GCA_013407085.1). Taxonomy (NCBI): domain Eukaryota; kingdom Metazoa; phylum Platyhelminthes; class Trematoda; order Plagiorchiida; family Microphallidae; genus Atriophallophorus; species Atriophallophorus winterbourni. The sequence continues at coordinate 22,322 of JACCGJ010005540.1, forward strand.
TACATACAAAATATTCATTTGCATGCTTCTCCGTCACACACATCCCACGACCGGTTTCGTACTGTTTGCACTCATCAGGTAGGGAGAGTAAGATCAGGATCCGCATGCGCTTGAAACGTACGTATTTTCTCAGTATTCATCAGACAGATGCTAAAAAACTAATTGGATAAATTTTATAATATTATATATATATTCAAGAACGATTCCTCGCAGTTCATTTGAGAAGATATCCTGAAAGCAATTCACTGTGATTACCAATAAAATATTTCTCATTTTGAGTACCCCTTCAAACAAAATGCTTTTTATCACGCCGACCGATTACATAGATATATTTCGTGAGATACTTTTACAACGATCAACCGGTTGTACTTAATTTTTATTTAATTATAAAATTTATCCAATTATATATATATATATATATATATATATATATATATATATCAATTTCATATATTTTAATTTGATATTTCTAAGGCGTGGAATCAGAGTCGACTACAATTAACTTTTGATCAGTCTAGTAAAATATCTATCGTTCGGAATTTAGGCTCAGATATAAAATTACCTTCCATTTTGGTGGAACAAAGAGTGCACAGAAATGGCTGTTTCATGAGGATATTTTCTCGCAACTGATTTGTTTATGATCTAGATCAAAATTACGGCAAAAATTGTAAAAAAAGCTTCTGTTCGGGTATGTTATAACATGTGTGATACATAAATTAAGATTGCCCTCACATTTCAATGACTTACATGCTCTGCATGATTTTTCCTTCGAAAATATGCTGTTTTATTCCTCAGTCCATTGTGATATATCTGTGGCTTTTTCCCTAGGAATAATAGCCATTGGCACACCGTATACAAACGCGCTTCCTGTCTAATTATCGTCTCATGAGAGGTCTTCGAACGATTTCACAGAAAAAATTATATTTAATAATAAATGTTTAATTAACCGTTTAGTAATACATAACCGAAGTTAGCGTTGAGAGATCATATCACCAAGAGTTAAACTATTTCAACGGTGTTCCAGCGATGCAATACGCTCGGCGCATTAAAAAAAAGGGACAGTGTACTGATGCAAGGGATAATTAAACGTAAGCAATTCCTTTCAATATATGAAATAGTACTTTATCCCGTTTTCTATGTCATCATTAATGGATTGAGCTGTTGACGAGATAACAGAAAATCCTGTGTTCCATATTCTTGACATTTCCAGTTGCACTGTATTTTCATCGGTATTGAACGCCAGAAATAATATAAGATCAATAAAGTGGTTATTCAAAATGCGCTATTGTATCTTTTGCTGGAACTTCTTCAGCTCGTGTTTATAATGAACTCTGAATCTTAGTTTAAATCATACTTTATGATCGCATTTTATTTGCAGTTATACGGACAGTTTTGAACGCCTGAAATTTGATGTTATTAAAAAATGGCCTTCAAAATTATCGAGAAACATCAACACTAGTGTTTTACAAATGCAAGCTACGTTTTCACCGAAACCTGGTGAGTTTTGAAACTGAGATTTCACAACATATCCAAGTTCCATATTGCTCAGCACAAACATTTGTGTGAATAAGCGTAATTTTGAAGGATTCGCACATATTATTACAGCATTTAATTGGGTTCTGGTAGTGTACAAATACATGAATTTTAATAATTGGTCTGCTTCAATATTGATTTGTTCGCTTATATCATATTTATCGCTACCAATCCTGTATACATGTGAATTTCACATAAAATTCATGATACAATTTCCTTTGTATACATTTCCATTAGAGGAATTTTAGAAAAACCAAAAACCATGATACATTCGAATTTTTCGAAACTAAGATCTATGATGATCTTTTCCATACGTGATTTTGTAAATTTTGAGGATGAATGCATCCAACAAGGCACGCTCGCATGAATCTTCACGAGGCATCCAGCATCCATTATCGTGCCGTTCGCATTATTGAATTTGAGCTAGAAAGTTCAGGATCTGCATACCATTAAACAGCTGAAATATGGTAAACATGGTTTGAGATTGCAAGCCACATTTTGATAAGCCTGGTAAGACCAACCCATTCGATTACACTATTTTAGTCATATTTAGATTGATTAAAACCATAGGCTTGACCACAAATGAAGTTTTATCACACATACAAACAATACCACTGGTTTTATATAGGTCGAGTTCGTCAGTTCGATAAAGGTCGGTGTGATCTCGTTCTTATACGGTTCACCGAAAATTTCATGAGTAAGACAATTTTGAAAAGATGAAGCCACTAGTTTGTAAAAATAGCAAATCGCTCCTCAAAACTTGAGATAAATATAATTTGAGACCGCATTTTGAAACAGAATCCTATACTTCGAGTATAGGTCTGTAAATACGTTCAAGAAAACTTAAATCGAGCTATTACTGGTTTTTTTTACAAATAACCAGAGTTCTTCTTTATACTGTGCGCTCCATTCTTTGTTCCCTAAGAGTTATGCTTTACACACGCAATAGATTAGAGAAAATCTACTTGACATTGTATCAGCTTTGTGATGAATTCGCTGATAACTGTAAATGTTTTAGGTGATTTTGTTGCGTAGAGTTGATACAATTCGAGATTAAATATTCCAATGAAAATGCACATAGCATCTCAATTGCAATAGCAAATTAAATATTTCTTCGTTTATAAATAATAAAACAATCATGTTATGTCAAGTATATTTTAGTTGGATGCATACCATGAGTTAATGCGAAGATGCCGTCAAATAGTTATACAACAAATAAAGGTCCAAATTTCGAAAATATAAGTATTGACGCCGGGGTGGGCAATCCAATGGAAATAGGAAGTTACGGATTAAAAATATCAATTCAGAAAATAAGAAAGATGGGTAAATTGCAGGGTCGCTGAGTGACTGCGTTTATTTTGTGACTCAACGTATTCAAATAAATGTTTTAAACGCTGATATACGGCATGTTATATTTGGTACGTAAGTATGACATCACTTCGGCGGCTTCATATGAGTCAGTGGGTAGGTTCAACTTTTGCAATTGCCAAAGATTTAGTGAATAACGTATGAATTTCTTCTGTCTGGTTCAAGGAGGACATAAACCGAGCTACTTAAACCAGATAACCAGATCTATGATAAGGTCAAGTTCCTACAAAAATGCTGAAGGTTCCTGGATGAATGGCATGATTCTGCAGAGATGATCGAATGTGTGCATGTTATCATGCTGCTTGCATTAAAATTTATCCAAGTGAAATTCTGATAGAACGGTCCTTACATAATAGATGGAAAAACAAGAAAACTGTCTTGGCAAGTGGTGGAAACGCATGTAAAAAGAGATTTTTATCCAATTCATGTAGAGTGAATTGTTCTCGGAGTAATTCGCATTCGTTTGGTAATATTTAACTGTTGATGCAGATTATTCAGTGTGCGCGTGTTAAAGAGGAGGAGATTACGTGAATCAACAATCACGAAATTACCTGAAAGTTAGTGGCCAAATAAAGAAACTGAATTTGACTTCCTGTTGAAAATTATTCGATTGTTGATATTTTTTTGATTTCAAACTTTCCACATTCCAGATTCACAATTAACTTGTCAATATTTGACTCAGTAAAATATTTCGCCATTCTCGCTTGCAACCGCTACCATTTCATTAAATTTAATTATTTCAATTTAATATTTAGGAATTGCGGAGAAAAAACACATAGATCTTAAATTACATAGCATATACGCATAAAACTGAAACGTAATACTTTTCATATTTGACACTGGCAGTTCGAATTAGGAGTCTACATAATTTCAAATATGGTATAGTGGGGTGATATTAATCAGAAATCTGTTCAGTAATTATATTTAATAATTGCATGTGCATGACGGATGATGGTTATATGTAAACCTTGGCAAGCACAATCATCCGTATTCTGAATTCCAATCAATCACCCCACAACAGATTTCGTGTTGTTGGCACTCAGCAGGTAGGAACAGTATGATAAGGACCACAACATTTTTATTCAGAATTATTATTATCAAAGTATCAACTCGATTAGCGTGGATTCAACCCATTAAGGATCATAATGTAGGCGTTGGTGTACAAAGAAGAATTGCGGAACAAACCGCATTTCCGGTTCAAACATGAATTATGCTGATTGCACAGGCCTCGAGGACACGTGATCATACATTCACCACTTACCCACTCGCCGTTCGCATCCTTTTGTCCAATGCGTTCCGATTACTCCCTCAGGTCAACCTTTCCAGCGCTAATCATGTTCGCCCAAGAACCACACAACACAAGCTAACGACAATGGTTCAAACGCTTTCACTAGACAAATCGGCGTCGTTTGCGCGCCGGCGGCGTGATCTGCGTTCAGCAATTAAGTACTGCATCTGAACCTCCCCAGCTTGTAGACGACGATGCCACTAATGTGAACAGTCAAAAGCAAATTCCTCCAAACTCGCCGGGTTAATGCCAAGAGCTTCCATATCTTTTTCGCAAACGTCTTCGTACCGTAGGTGTGGTCTACCAATCGTCGAGTTCCTGATTTCAACTCAATCTGGGGTGTAAAACATACGCCTATCTTTTATAGCAGAATCTGGTTACTACAACACTGTCCACAAACTGTGTGTACCGATTGTCGCTTTGATGTTATTGGTTAATCGGTCCAGCTCAAATTACGTAGACTTTGTTACGCTAATCTCAATAAAACTCATCGTCTAATGTCAGTTGATAATGTCCATCGGTTCGCGTGTCGCAGATGCGGTATCTCAGACCATTTTATGCAATAACTTAAAAACGCGTATAAATTTCTGTCGTTGAAAATTTCACCAATACAAATTCAACTTGAAATTACAATTCTATTCTTCTCGAAAATTAACTTGAAACGTTTCAACAAAAATATATTTCCATTTATAAAACAGACGAACCAAACTTTTTCAACGTCGAAACATGCTCCGTTAGACGTCGGCATGGTAACCACACTTTGAAGTATTTCCAAATTGTTGATAAAGGGTACGTTGTTCGGACTTTTCACTCATACAAACAATTTATTTGAAGTTCATTTGTTTCTCTCCAGACTTGTCTTTGTCTTCTTGTGTAAAAAATGCTGCTCTCAGTGTAATTTGTGTTTGCGGTTTTAGCAATTTCACTTGGTTTATTTTGAGTTTACTTACCCCTTTACTGCCCGCACTACCGAATTCGGTACGCTAATTAAAAGTTGTATAAATAAACAATGATCGGCTCAAATCGTTTCCTTTATGTTTTTACTTGTTCAATACAAGTCTAATACCAGTTTGATACAGAGATACAGCAAACTGCGGCATATCACGCCAATGTGCATCGAGAGTTTGCGAGAGAGGGACGTGTAGCGTATTCAGCCTAGAAATTAAATTGGGCAGTTAAGGGTTAAGAAAATGATCAATTATTTGGAAATATTTTGTTAAGTAATTCACTATTTTAATGATTTCCGAAACACACATTAATTTAGTTTTGGTAGTAGCTGTTTTGTAACATAATAATCTCATGGCGAGTCAGTATGTAAAGCAAAACAATGTGAATATGATGATGTTTATAATAGACGATCTTGGTTTTGGGAACCATGAATCGCTATTGTTTATAGTGGTAGCTTCGTGTATTACTCTATTTGCAGTTTAGTATTATTTTAAAATCCACATACCAAGTTCTATATTTTTGTACACAAAACATAATAGTGAGAGTAAAATCTATCATTTGATTCGTGTTTCAAACGAGGTATCATGCTTTTTCATGGAATCTCTAGCTACATTAGGAATGTTCTTCAACCGCAACTTTTCAGGTGTTACCCGAAGGATTCCAATCTTTCGCTGATCTTCAAACATGTGTTTCCCAAACGGAATATGATGATATCATCAATATTCACCATTCAACAAATCCTTCCAACCAAAGAGATAAATTCGGGCAGAGGAATCCGGGAGAAATCTATTGAAACGTACCAAATTACATGCACTTTCAGGATTTGTTCAACGGAAGCTCAATGTAGTTGGGTAAGGAAAATGAAATCTATAACTAAAATCTTTTTATCTTATGTTCTATGTCACACGGCCATGACTTTGTGCAACTATCCAATTGCCAGGATTCAAGGCAACGATGAAACTGAAATATAAAGGAATAGATATATTGAAATACAGATATTTCACTGAAATGATATATATAATTACTATAATATGATCATAAAATATAGAATTATTGATTACATCAAAGTACATCATTGCATCAAATTCTGACCACAACCTGTATATCTGTAAGATGTATCAAAAATATTTACTCGTCTCCGGCCAAACCAGTTGCGTTATTTGATCTAAAATGTAAAATGGTTAGGAACATCAATCTAAGTGACTTTTCCTCATTTATTTAAATTCTAGCTCCGATGGTTAAATACGTTGTATTGCTCTTTTATTTTCGTTCTGAATGGAAAATGTTCGACTATTTACTATTCATATTATTCATGGAATGTAACATCAATATAAACCAATTTAGACTCGAAACCACTGGAACTTTGACTTGGATAAGTGAACCACGTTGTTCGCTAAGAGAGTAGTGAGGTTAATTTTATTCTGAGTAAGAATTTTGTTTCACTTGTAACGTTTTGCCTGAAGAAATTACACGCTCGGTATCTGTTGCGGTTTTCGCTTCCAAACTGGATGAGTATATGACAAACCATGCGGTATGTGACAGTCCCTATTGATTTTCGAGAGATTTTGTAATTTTACTCAAAGTAAAGGTTATCCTTTGGTTATTGTTAAGCTTACTGCTTTTTCTACCATAAAACATTCTGAGTTCTGTGTTCTGATCGTTAGTAATAATTTACGATCATTATGTCCCACAAGCTCACAAAATTGTAGTGTGTGTTGGACTCCTTCGGTCGATGTCGACCATGGATGTACATCACATTCGCATGAATTTTCATGTTCTACAGCTTTTTGAATGACTAAACAGTCCGATTCGCAAGGAATATTCTCCCTGGCAACGATAGTCAGAACTCGGTTGTTTTCCATCAGTTACACGCCGGCGGCGTGATTTGCGTTCAGCATCCAAGAGCTGCATCTGCTCTCACCCAGATTGCAGACGACACATTAAAAAACGCCTCCAATGTGAGCTGTCAAGAGCAAGTTTTTCCCATTTCGCGGAGTCAATGTCGAGAGCTTTCATCTCTCTTTTGCAAACGTCTTTGTGTCGCAAGTGCGGTCTGCCCAATGGTCGAATTCCTAAATGCAACTGCCCATAGAGTAGATCATTCGGAATACGACCATTTTTTCTTCTCTAGACAAGTATTATAAATATCGTTACCAGTCCAATTTTTCATTACCTGTTTCGATGATTGCTCAACGAATTGAAAGCTTTATTGCAGTTGAAGGCTCGAATGACAATTTGAAATCTAATGTCTCGAATTCTTCATTATTTCCCTCATTTCATGGTGAGCAGCTTGCCTCGAGCCCTTATACAAAAATCATATATAACATAATTGAGAAATTTTACCTATTTATATTTTTATAATAATTCCTATTCACAATACCGTGATTTTATTGTACGCCGATCATTCAATTACGCAATGAAGCATGTAGCTTCATCAATGATTCATAAAAACGGTGTAAGCCATTCCTAAATTACCTTTTACGCTTTGGATAAATGGTAGTTTGTTATAACAGCCAATTTATACTCTAATATCTTATTGAGTTAAATACAGAGTCGACACGAAAAGACCCAAGGCAAAATGGCAGTTCATAGTGACAAAAATGTGGAACTGTTTCATTAATATTATTTTTATTGAAACCTCCTGTGAATGGAATAAAATAATTTGCATTAAATTAATTTTTCTTCTCAAAAATTTGTAACAACGCAATTTTATTGAAATATGGGACACTTTTTTAAATTAATTTTTTTAAGCGCAAGTAAACAATAAACTCATCCTACTAAAAATAGACATTTCTTCCCATAAGTGTCTTTTCCAGGCACTCTTGAAGAACGTTTGTTCAATGCTCAAAGGCCAAAACATACCAATTTTGACGAAGATTTGAGGCACTAACGTTGAATTAGTACCGTTGGAACGGAATAATTCCAAAGCACGGTTGAACTGTTAGTATATTTAAAAGTCTCGAGAAATCTCATGATGTTTTAAAAAGGACGAGAATGAGTTTTCTGTTAAAAATAAAGATAAAAACCCCTCGTGCTAAAGGAAATATATCCTGGCTATTTTGAGGTTAGCCGGAATAGCTGAGTCGCAATAATAGCCTAAAATAGTTGAGATTTTGAGGCGCACTTATTCGTATTTCATTGAATTTATTCAACAAAAGTTTAGCGGTTTTGCTGTCCAAATACATTTTCGGTGTATTAATATAAACTCGTGGGCCTCAAACACACACATCTATTGATTTAAGGTAGGCATTCGACATTGTCCACGGGGAGGGTCTTTTTGAAATGCTTGATCTGATAGACTGCCCCCAGGAGTGTTCAAACTTCTTATTTCGTTCCCCTCAAGTATAAAGGACTCAGTCCGTTCCTATGGTTTCAATTTAAACGCCTTTGAAATTCGACAAGGCGTAAAACAAGGATGTATTATTGCTGCAAATCTGTTCAGGATTTTCTTTGCTCTGCTTCTGAAGTGAGCTTTCAGGACGAGTACAGAAGGCATTTATTTACCCACGCGAAGTGATGGCAAGCTCTTAAACGTGTACCGGATTGGACCAAAAACAATGGCACGGGATGCGCTAATCCCAGACATGCCTTTTGCCGACGATGCAGCCTTCATTGCTCACCCTTAAGATAACCTCCGGTCGGAAATCGACTGTTTTTCGTCGGCATGCAAAGACTTTCGGCTAACAATCATCATGAGCAAAACCAAAGTCATTGGTCAAGGGATTGTATCGCCTCCAATCATCACTGTTGGAAATTTTCAGCTTCAACCAATACATCAATTCACATAACCATTCAGCTATCATTTCAACCGTGGCGGAAAACCTCTCGCAATACACAAAAATCGATAATCGAATTGACAGCTGTCATTTTGTTCCGATTGAACTCCCGTGTTTAGGGTAACCGCAAGTTGACTGTACACCGGTTTCAGGCTGTTTGCCATCGTCAGGTGGAGACAGTAAGATCAGGTTCAGTCAGCCTTGAAACAGTGGAAAAGCGGGAAACAAAGTTAAACTTGTATACCACTGTTACATAGGGTTCTTACAAAGAACCACGATGTTCAAACACTGAATCACAAAGTGATTCTTGGTCAAGCACTCGAGGCGCTCATGGATAACCAAAGTAAAGTGTTGCTCACATGCCCATCCCTTACATACCACTACTGGTTTCAGGATGTTTGCCATCGTCAGGTGGAGACAGTAAGATCAGGTTCAGTGAGCCTTGAAACAGTGGAAAAGCAGTAAACAAAGTTAAACTTCTATGCCACTGTTATATAGGGTTGTTACAAAGAACCACGATGTTCAAACACTGAATCACAAAGTGATTTTTGGTCAAGCACTCGAGGCGCTTATGGATAACCAAAGTAAAGTGTTGCTCACATCCCCATCCGTTACACACCACTACCGGTTTCAGGCTGTTTGCCATCGTCAGGTGGAGACAGTAAGATGAGGTTCAGTGAGCCTTGAAACAGTGGAAAAGAGGTTAACAAAGTTAAACTTGTATGCCACTGTTATATAGGGTTTTTAGAAAGAACCACGATGTTCAAACACTGAATCACAAAGTAATTCTTGGTCAAGCACTCGAGGCGCTTACGGATAACCAAAGTAAAGTGTTGCTCAAATCCGCATCCCTCACACACCAATTTCGGTTTCAGGCTGTTTGCCATCGTCAGGTGGAGACAGTAAGATCAGAACCGACGTTATATTGATAATTATTTCATGATTTCATATTTTTTTCAGATAAATTACCTATAATACAACTATCATACAGAAATGATTTAGGAATTCAAATCACTTCCCATGGAAGAATGAAACCTTCCTACGCATTTGTTAGAAAATGTAATACGAATTAACTAATATTTCCAAAATTAAACGCTCGCGCTTTATTAATTACCCGATTCACACAACTCACAACGAACATTTTATATTTTCCATAAATGATCAGCGATAGAAATGCATCGGTTTATTAATATAAAACATACAAACATACGATATTACACGTTTTATTATTTATTCAGATAAAACATTCATTTTTTAACTATAATATTTTTTATTTAACGTTTTATATACACATGTGTTCGTATAACATGGAACAGAATTTTATCTGACCTGTAGAGCAGTTCTAATGGTGGTCTACTGATTATGTTCACCCTCCTTCTATAGCGTTGCTTTTGATGCATCAGCCTTTACTACAGAAAAGAAAATAACATTTTTACAAAACATTCATACATAGCTGGATTGTAAATTAGTACGTCGCTCATTGTACAGACTGCAATGGCGGCACTAGAGCTATGCATTACTTGTAATTGACCATGAAGAAAATTATCTTGAACGCCCCACTTTGGAGTCACTTTTTAATCGTCTGCAAGCTGGGGAAGTACAGACACTACTCAATTATCAGCTGCTTATAGTCCGATTAATGCTCATAGTGCTGCGGCAAAATTGTTTCTTCGAAGCTGATTGTTTATTTGTTCTAAAACATGTGAATCATTGAACAATCACGCGCATATGATCTTCAACCATAGTCGAGATCGAATGAAATAAACCAGCAAAAATATATCTAATTTTAGACATGAGAATAAATAGACAAATATAATGAAATCAAAAATTGTTCTCAAATGACGATGCTGTTAAAAATGTATAGGGTGAAATCTGAACGGCATTTGATTTACACCAAAATTTTTAGTTAAATTTAATATTGGAAATCAAAATGGTATAAGAATTTCAAATAAAACTGCTTTCTTTGCGCAATTGATATTCACAATATAGTTCGAAAATTATTTAATCGACATTGTGAACATTAGATAAAAATAGTTATGTGAGATAAATTTTTCAACGAAATCTATTTGTTTTTTGTTCTTTATAAAGGGAGTAAGAAGGAACCAAAAGGTATGTCTAGGGCCGGAAATCCACGTTTTACTTTGTATTAGTAATTATATCCCAATTTTGTTGAGGTGTGTGCGGAATGTTTCCCTCGGGTTAATCAAATCTTGGTCACTTGGCATATCTCTTCTACCTTGTTTGCTTACCGTGTAGATCCAGCGCGTGTTTGTTAACCATTAAACTACAAAACGTATGTGGTTGTTGATCAGCCTGTATGCGAACTGTTGTATGCTTACCATTTATCAAAGCCCTCATATATTTGCAAAGCTGAATATTTTCGCACCGCCACTGTTATGAGTTTAATGGTTTTCAGAAAATTCTCGGAATCTGTTAGAACAATGTCATCATGAGTGACACAAACTCGTGAACAGCGTATTGTTTGGCACGTCAGTCGCTTATATTCAATATTTTACATAGATTTTACAGATATATTGAAACGTTCTGCACCAATTCATGAGCGTGAAATACATCTTCATATTTTATGATAATTTCCGCATTCCTTGATTTGAGCCACCTAACTTACGTATAGGCCACATTGAAAATGTTCTATCAATACAATAACCACTTCTGACCGCTTGTTCAACTATGCCATAAATTGTACTATAAATATACACATAAGCAACCACGGTATAGGATTATTGCAGAGAAACACGTAATCGCAATGTGATTCGTAGACAATCGTTATAGGCGCTTATATATGACATATATATTGTGATGCTCATGTCCCCATCACTTACAAACAAATAGCGGTTTCTGGCTGCTTGCGGTCATCAGGTGGAGGCAGTCAGATAAAGTTAAATGAGCTTTAAAACAGTGGTAAATTGGTAAGCAAAGTTATAATATCATGCCACTGTTTTATAGGGTTCTTACAACGAAAAAGACGTTGACAAAGAGAAACACAGTGATTTTTGATCAAGCTCTTGAGGTACATATAAATTACCACCATATTGTGGCGCTCCCAGTGGTGTTCCCAGTTTTACAACTGTTCAACATTTTTATTTGCATACGGTAAAACCGTGCTGTCCTTGCAGTGGAGAAATGGAGAGTGCTTCACCCATCCTTCTGCAGGCTGAGTATTGTCAGCAATCGAGCTACCACGAAACAAACATAAAGGGAGCCGTTTTAAGTTTGTTTAGGCCAATAAATTTCTCAATAGCATCATACATGCCGTTATAATTTCAAATATAAAAATATATATGTATTCTGCAAGATCAAATAGTTTCCAGTTCTTTTAAAGCTGTTTGCACCGTTGTTTAGTTAAACATATATTATTGACCTTCATTTTTAAATTATTACTATTCTAAATATTTCGCGATTGTCATCATACCTTCAAACCGTTCAAACATTAGTATTATTAATAAGCTATTTGCCACTAATTCAAAATGCTCAAAGGGAGTTGAGATTTACCTAGATTCGTTTAGTCAACACACGCGTTGCATAGCCTACATTATCACCTTAAGAATCATACGCAGCTTAAGCGAAGCGATCACATTTGGGTACATATAATGTCGAAACATTCGTGCAAAAGTTAACGAAGCCAGCTATGTTTGTCGAACCGTTAGCCCATACATACTTTTCCGATAAAGTTTTCCTAACTTATCTTTAATACTAATTTCATGGATTCATAAATCGTTTAAAATATTAAACTATAATACAAGAAGGATTTAGTAATTTAAATCACTTCCAATGGAAACAAGGAACGTTCGTACCAATGTGTTAAAAAATGTAATACGAATTAACCAATAGCTTCAAAATTAAACGTTCGCCCTTTATTAATTACCCGATTTACACAACTCACAAAGAACATTTTATATTTTCCATTATGATCGTGATTGAAATGCTCAGTTTATGAATACAAAAGATTGATCCACATAATATACATGTTTCAATATTAATCAGATTTAAAACATTTCATTTTTAACATACAGATTTTTTCATTTAACGTTTTGTGAAAAAACATACTACACATGTAAAGTGTTGCTCACATCCCATATCCTTTACACCACCACTCCGGGTTCAGGCTGTGCACATCGCAGGTGGGGGAGCCAGTAAGATCAGGTTCCGTGGAGCCTTGAAACCAGTGGAAAAGCGGTAAACAAAACAGTTACAAACTGTATGGCCCACTGTTCATATAGGGTTTCTTACAAAGAACCACGTGTTCAAACACCCTGAATCACAAGTGAGTCTTGTCAAGCAAATCGAGGGGCCGACTTATGGATAACCCAAAGTAAAAGTGTTGCTCACATCCACATGCCTTACACACCCACAACCGGTTTCAGTGCTGTTTGCCATGTCAGGTGGAGACAGTTAAGATCAGGTTCAGTGAGCCTTGAAACAGAGGAAAAGCGGTAAAAAAAGTTAAACTCGTATGCCACTGTTATATAGGGTTCTTACAAAGAACCACGATGTTCAAAACAACGTGAAGCGCTATTGCTTACCGTGTGGTCGCATTATTTTGAGCTCCCGATTACCTGGATATACTCTTCTTCCACTTGGACCTAAGTGGATACATTATACATTTTTGAAATCCTCTCGAATTCAGCTATCTGGAATTATCACTCTCGTAGTGGTATTCAGCGATACGTGCAATTTGTGATTTTTCGTGTTTTTCCCATTTCGGATCTACGCGTGAAAAGTTGTTGTTGCTGTTCAAGTTTCTCTAGTTATTGATACCATTCGAAGGAGCTACTTCTTCTGCATCGACTGGAGCTACCCTGAATATCCTGAGATCAAATCCCGAAACGTACCCCAGGATTGATTACAGATTTCACTCTACTTCGTGATCACTGCAGTTTACCGTCATCACGCCATTCATTGTTGATCGATCGGCCGAAACACTACGTGTGAACAGCGTTGAAATTTTTCCTGACCGAATGACCCTGAAAACGAGACAAAGCACCCCGCGGTGCGTGTGTGCGGTTTGCCGAAAGGTTGTAAGCCCCAAGGCGAGATGTGTCACATGTTACGACTGCTTGTCAAAGGTGCATGCAAAATGTGATAAGTCGTTGACCCCAGACGTGGTAGCGATTATTAATGGAGACATTTGTCCCGGTGTCTGTTATGTTTGCCAAGTTTGCAAAAACAAACCAAAGGTGACATCTTCTGAAGCGAAGACCACTGATAACACAATCGAGACACGTCTAAATGGCTTAGAATCCAGCCTAATAACACTTAATGAACGCATAATGAACGCGACAAAAATACCATTATTGCCGCACTCAGAGACCACTACCGAAAATTCAACAGAGAATTCGTCACATTCGAGCAGGCCGACATTTGCCCAGATAACTGCGCAAAACCTGACCGAAACTAAAAAGGATTCACCAGCGTTGCACACAGGTCGCGGATTTCAGAAAGAAATCCACATAGCCACCGTCAAAAACAAGGACCCAAACTATAAGCCAAAACCCACACGTATAAACCTCAGTGTGATATGTACCAACGTGACCGAGTCACAGGAAACGCTATACGAAGCCAAACAGAAGCACGACTTGGTGGAGTGGCAAAATCTTTGTAGTCAGATGAAACTGTCCATAGTTACCCCCTCATCAATTGTTCGGCTACACCGTCACATGAATTCCCCCGCAAAAATGATCCAAGTCTTTTAAAAGTAACGTTGAAATCAGCTGAGGATGTGGAAAACGTACTTTTAAATGCTTACAAGCTTAGAGATGTTTCCAATTCTACAAGTCGTATTCTTCCGGATCTACCATGGTGGGAGCGAAGGACGACAAAGAATTATCGAGAGGAAAATAATCCAAGAAGTATCGTACTTCTGGGTGTTCCAGATTACGCTGCAGACGATCCTTCTCAAAAGTTTGAGCATGATCACAAACAGTGGAAATACCTAGCTGAAAAGATCGGCGTTAAAACATCCATACTTGTAAGCACTTTCAGGATGCCGATGTCTACAAACTATAAAGGGCAAGGTCCTAGCCCTCGGAAGCTAACCTTTTTGACAACCGAAATGACCGATAATGTCAAACGCGAATGGAAGTCAAACAGAAGATATCTACCCCAAAACGTAAAGTTAAGCTTGCCCAGGATCAAAACCGAAATTCAACAAACGGATGGTACTGATCAACCTACGCCAAGTGTCACAGTTCATTTGGAACCCCATGCGCCACTTCAAAAAAACGTGAGCATTCCGACTCTGACAGAGTCGGACCCCCAATAACCTCTCGTGATATGAACACTACAAACTTTATTGATTGTTTATATACAAACACACAAAGTCTTCCTAGCAAACTGCTAAACCAAACAGCTTACACCCCGTCATTACTCATAAAAACACAATTAAGTGCATCTATACGAACGCAAACAGCCTGATCAATAAGCTGCACGAACTCTCCGAGATTTGTGATGAAACGAACCCGGACATAGTTGCCATAACAGAAACGTGGTTCACTACCTCGTTTTCTGATCTAGAACTCTCTTTACCAAGCATGACTTTATTTCGACGTGACCGTTTGAGTGATGGCGGAGGAGCAGCACTCTACTGCAAACAATCATTTATTTGCAGAGTTATGAATGACCAAAATCTGGATATACCCGACACGCTTTGGTGCTCTATAACTCTAACTTCTGGTGACCAGTGCGTTATTGGAGTGATTTACCGTTCTCCAACCGCGAACCTCGACCTGAACAATAAACTGATTACTGCTTTGCAATATGTAACAACGCGATACAACACTCAAATTTTGATAATGGGAGACTTCAACCTTCCTCAGCTATATAACCGTGATGATCATCCACCAGAGACATTTGAACACGAACTTCGAGCAGTCTTGGATTACACACCCCTCTATAACCACGTTAAAGGATTTACTCGTCTGAGGGGAGCTGACAGGCCGTCTACCTTGGACTTGATACTTACATCTGATCCTACCGCTGTAGAAACTATCATCTATAAACCGCCGATCGGACGGATCGACCACGTTGTCCTAGAATTCTACTACGTTTGTAGTGCTAGGCGCAAATTTGACGGAATGAAATGCTTCAGAAAGGTAAACTACCGTACCCTCTGTGCAGAGCTTCAAAGCACTAGTCTCATACAGTTGGATTACTCCGATTCAGACAGTCATTGGCGCTCTCTCCTACAACACCTGAAACTTATATTAGAAAAACATTCGAACCTCGTCCCGAAGAAAAATCCTCGACGTAACAAATTTAAGCTACGTAGCAGGACCAAAAAGTGGATGAAACAAAGGGCAGTAGCGTGGGAGTTTCACAAGGCTACCAACACAGCTGATTCTTGGGCACAATTTACACGACTGGGGAACAAAGTTATCAGCTTAATTCGAGATGATAAACAAGAGTTCCAATCGAAATTGATTACTCAGATGCACCAGAATCCGAAGCTCTTGTATAGACTTGTAAACGATAGAACAAATATTAAACCAGGAGTCTTTGCCCTGAAAACCTCGTCCGGCTTCACAGAATCCGTTGAACAAACCGCTGATTTGTTAGCAGACTTTTATGCTGGAGTATTTGCACCGAAATCCGCAGAGCACGAACAGGAACCAAGCATTCGATATGATCGTCCCACTCTGAGTGAAATACTAATTACTCCGATGGTGGTTGCGCAGCACTTAAGAAAGTTAAACGCAAAGAAATCTCCGGGACCTGACGAAATTTCACCGAAGCTCCTCAAAAGCTGTCATGCGCAGCTCTCGGGACCTTTATCTCGTCTGTTTAGCGAATTGCTTCAAGTCGGAATGGTACCAATTGATTGGAAGCTGGGAATAATTACACCAATTTACAAAAGTGGATGCCGTTCTGAAGTAAAAATTACAGGCCTGTGACATTGCTGTCTTCGGTTTCGAAGGTTTTTGAGCGCATAATCACTGCAGAAGTAGTGCGCCACCTGGAATCGAACGGACTCTTGACAATTTCCCAGCACGGATTTCGCAGAAACCGCTCTTGTCTAACTAATTTGCTGACATGTTTGGACGACTGGACTAGTGTAGTGGACGCTGGAGGCAGTATTCATGCATGCTACTTAGACATTTCTAAAGCTTTTGACAGAGTTGATCACGACTTACTGCTGAACAAGCTAAAGAAACACGGTATTGCTGGAGGACTGTATGACTTGCTGCGAGACTATCTCAGCAAAAGACATATACGGGTTCGAGTTGACGGTATACTATCGAAGGAAATCGACGTCACTAGCGGTGTTCCACATGGATCCGTGCTTGGACCGATACTGTTTCTGATCTATATGAATGACCTGCCAACACCACGCGGCAGTAAGATGGTTCTGTTCGCAGATGACATAAAAATATGGAAAAAAATCAGCACTGCCGAGGATTGCAGTGTGCTTCAAAGTGACTTGGATGCTGTGCAAATGTGTTTATCTGAAAATAACCTACCGCTAAACATGCAGAAGTCTCAAATCATGCACATTGGTCGTGTGCTAAGCTTTTCTCATTCATACAAGCTTGGCAACAATATCCTGGAGTACACCAAAGAAAAAAAGACCTGGGTGTCTGGATTTGCGGTAGCCTGAAAAATGATCTACAATGCGAAGCCGTTTACAAACGCGCGTCTCGGATGCTCGGTGTGTTAAGGCGGATATTCGGACGTTTTTCCCAGAGATGTTTTTCTCTGATGATGAACACGTACATACACCCGCTTACTGATTACGCTTCACAAGCCTGGACTCCATGGCTCCAAAAAGACATTTCACTATTGGATCGCATACACCACAGAGCCTCGAAGTTGGTCATTGGGCTCGAAAACCTACCATTCGCTGACCGGCTAAGTAAACTGAAGCTGACGACGTTTGCACAAAGGAGACTGCGAGCCGACCTCCTCCTCACATTAAAATCCTTAACAGTGTTTCCCACCCTTTGGATATACTATTTCACCGACGAACATCCAGCAACAACCGCGGTCACAACTGCAAGTTGGAAATACCCCACTCCAATCAGAACTGTCGCAGGTATTTTTATTCTGTGCGTATTTGTTTCGCTTGGAATTCCCTGTCAGCCAATTTGGTAAGCTCAAACACTTTTTCTATATTTAAATTAAAACTAGACGATTTCCTGAGAGCCAATCCAAATTATGCGCCGAACTATTTATAGTCTATCGTTACCAGAATTATTTTGATTTTGAAATTTTTCTACACACATACACTTGTACCTATAGTTCAACTGCATGGTTATTGTAAAGTAATTGCTTTTTCAACCATAAAATCTTGAATCTTGAATCATGCAAACCAAGTATATCACTGATGAATCTCCATTGTAGCTGATCGTGTTTGCGCTGCACCGCTTTATCAGTTGCTTCATCAGCTTCTGGAACTCTCAAAAGGATTATACTTCGATCATCCCTCTGTTTCGTTTGGTTTTGTTGCTGGTCCTTTCGGGCCCTTTCCCACCAGGGCACATCAGCAAAGATCCTTGCAGTGGTCTCTGAACGCTCCTTACGCAGGATAAATGCGGATAGTAAGATGTTTTCAAGATCCCTTTCAGAGCGAACCGTGATTCTAAGCAATCTTGGCTGGCCCAGATTTGAAGAAGTAGGTTTACGGCTTAGTCGTATCAATGATAGAGGTTCAACTGGCTCCAAGTCCATGTTGTTGCACAACCTTTTCCATTCTTCTTTATCGTGCTTTAGCCTGTCCCCTAGTAAGGTGGCACTCGTTTCCTTTACGTTGGTGCAAATCACGCTTAGTCCATGGGCTGAATGTACACTGTGTGTTTGGCGCTTTCGCTGGTTGCTGGACGTTTCAACTACCTTAGATCGAACACCTATAGTGTCCACTTTCGGAGTGTTTTGCACGATGACTTTTGGTTTTGAACCTGAGGGTTTTCGCTGATCCTTCAAGTGAGCAGGTGGCTTTGGCTTCGTATCTTTTTGCGAACCAAGGATGTTTTGGGCAGACAGGCCTTTAACAGTCGCATTTGTAAAGGTGGCCTTTTGATGAAAAGGACGCTCCTCAAGACCCTCCGGCACAGTTGCAACAGCTGAACATTCGTGTTGAAAGATCGAAGATTTAGCGTTTATCTGACTGGTATTACCGTCAGTAGTTTCCGATTTATTGAAAAACATACTGGCAAACTGAGAATTTTGAGTCTCTACCGATGTCTTCAACGTTTGTATGGTAAGCTCTAAGCTCAGCATCCGATCATCCAGGTTGCTTTGCGCAACACTTGTTCGAGCAGTTAAATCTGCGTTTGGTTTAGCTCGACAACTTTTGCACACGTAGCATACAGCAGGCATGTTTTCATCCATCAGGATCGATAGCGCATCCGAGGTAAATGATTTGTCGCATTTTGCGTGGCATTTGTGGGAACAGTTTTGACACGTGACAGATTTGACCTTACCACTGACGACTTTCATGCAGACGACGCACGTTTCGCGAACATCTGATTGTTTCATGTTAACGGGGTCAACCAAAAGTACAAATCTGAGCACAAAAATCGATACGGCTGCGGTTGGTTTGTGTGGTATTGGGCGGAGTTGACGGAAAATGACGGGTTGCCGGAAAGTTTCGTCACTCAATTTAGCTGCTAATTCGCCAGATTCCCTTTGAGATTTTTGGCGTGACTTTGATATCACTTTGTATATTTCTCCAAGTAGTTCCCGACAGTGATAAACACTAATGGGGTAATCGAACAGCAGAAACACAAAAGGGATTCCAATAAACGAACAAACTGTAGAAAAATCAACGGTTGGCGAACATAAAGAACGACACGTCGCAGATGGATGATTCTTGTATGAATAGATCCGGCGTAGCAAGCTTTCAGATAGATATCCAAAAATCAAACCGATCGGATGAAATCCAAGAAAGTTATATCCAAAAATATCGGAGGTCAAAATTAATCCAACCGCACGTCACGTCAAGATTAGATCAGACTTTTCAAAAGGTTGCTTCAGTCGTTAAGACAAGGTCATGAATAGAAGGTTAGTCAATACGCTGTCTGCCAGATGTCTGGACAAAGTGGTTTTTCAGTGTTTCAGCAGAATTTATGCTCAAACGAATACAGGTAGTGTTCACTTCTTCGAATCAGATGCGGGAGAATTAAATCGCAAATGATAAGCAATTGAGCCATCTTGAAGCTTGTGATTTATTGCAAGGATTCGATTATTTTATCATTAAATGAGCTTTCCGGTGATAGCGAGCTGTAAATGATGCCGATCGTACATTCATCTCCATTGACTAGCTTTACTGATCACCACATCGTATCAGGAAGGCTGACGTCAGGACGATCGATTACGTTGCACTGCGATAAACGTTCATGAAAGTAGACCGCAACTCCACCGCTGGGACTCAGGTTATCGCCACGGAGTAGTAACATTATCGGAATTGAGAGCTCACCATCGGTTATGTAGGGCTGAAGCCAAGTCTCAAACTCGAACAATATCCCGAACGCTATGCTATTTTGAAACATGTTTATCCGTGCAGAGTGAAACATATCACAGATACCACTTTGTTCAAGCAAAGTAAATAATCAATGATTTCAGCGAAGAAGATACAATGTGTGGGAAAATAAATATTTACGACTACATTGATCCCCAATTTGATAAAAAGTCAAATATTACATGTGGATTAACATAAGCTACATTTATGGTGATTTGTTATATGATTAAAATGTATTCAAAATATCAATGCAGTGTGTTGATCACATCAACATCCATTTATAACACTAGCATGCAAGTACAACAGTTTTCACCACTTTAACAATGTTTTAGGCCTATCTGAACCAGACCTTACTGTCTCCACCTGATGATGCAAACAGTCCGAAATCGTTAGTTGTGTGTAAGAGGTGAGGATGTCAGCAGATAATCAAATAATTTCTGGGTTTTGATTCGCTCAGTGAGCTTTGAACAGGCAATATAGTGGTAAACGAATTAATACTTGTATACCACTGTTATATAGAGTTATTAAAACGAACGACGATGTTCAAATCACAAAGGAATCACAAAGTGATTCCTAGAAGGAGTTAAACGATGTAGCAGTATGCGTGAAGCTGCCGAAATTCAAAATCTGCATCATTTGTGATTGCGATCCAGAGTAATATCCTGCATAACGCATCACGCTAACACTAAAACATATTGGCCGTCAGCTGTAGTTGGCTAGCGGTCCATTACACAGAGGCTGCAATTAGTTTCGAATTCTAGCCGCAAACTGCACCATCTTGAACGTGTTACCTAGAAGTGTGTATCAGAAATAACTTTATGTTTTGCACCATGGAAGTGATACACGGCTAAGGCAGCACTGTTCTCAAGATGAGAAAGTTGGATTGGCCATTACATGATTTGCATATATAAAAAAACCTGTTTTTACTCATATTCTACCGAAGTGTTTTCCGGGAGTCGTCTACCTTGTTAGATAAATATTATAAATGTAAATCTACAAATTGTTTTCGAAAACGCATTCAACAAATTACACGTATATATTAAGAAATGTACATGAATAAAACTTGTAAAATTGTTTCAGCACCAATTTTAATTTCATTTGTTATTCTGGTACTTCGAGAAAAGTTGAATAATTTTGTTATTGTAGATATAAGTGAACTATCGAGCCGAATGAACTTGTTCTGTATCGGTGCACTCTGCCGTTGTCTGACTACCAGTAAACGCGAACCTTCATAGAAGAAAAATCAGTTGTGATATTTTAGTGCGTATATATATACAGGAGGTTTTGTGAGAATGCATCTTAAGAACGAACTCACGTTGTATTACACGAAAATGCTGCGCATGAACTTATTCCTGGTAATCTGTATCTCGGTTGCTTTGGTTACTGGTGGCCGTAAGTATTTGTTTAATATTTCTGCAATAGTTTTCTCAACAGCATTTCTGTATGTATGCGATATACCTTTATAATATTACTTCATCGACGTAATTCTCTAGAAGGCATGACCACAACAAACATGCATGATAATATTGAATCCTCCATGATTATTTATTTATTATTGATACGGAGAACATGGATATTCCCACAGACAAGCTTTTACAGATGAGCAAAATCATGAGCCGTCATATATTACTTGCATTTGACGACCCTGTTTAGTGATCTTGAAAGTTCGTTAACTCATCAGCATGCTAAGAATGGTTTTCTATAATGATGTATATTTGCAATCTGATTGGAAAAGTTTATAATATATAACATCTGATCGATTACGAATCTTGCATGAATGAATAATTTTGTTAGTATTCAAAAACACCGATTACGTACTTCATGGATACAGTGATCACTTCAAATATAATGATGAGTTTGCTTCACGTTCTTCATCGTGTAAGATACTGGAGCATAATCGTCTGTGGCGCACATTGATTTCAATAAGTCGAATGCCTTAAACAAGTTCGGATTCCGAAGACATACATAATAGAGTGAACAAATAGCTTATTGTAGCCCTGCTTATCGTGATGCAGCAGTTGTGCCGTAGGTACATTGGTTATTGTGATTATCGTTACCGATCCCCGGAATAGCTAAAGTTGAACGGTTTCAAAGACCGGACCATCAATGGTTCTGCCATCAATCTTTTTGTAAAGTTACACTTTTCCTTTGGAATCCCGATGAATCGAACTCATATCATTTACGATTTAGAAACACCGCTTTTGTGAAAGGTTAATGTTTTAAATACATTTCACTTTGGGTAATCTGAAACTCTAAAGTATTTATATGTTTTTACCTGAAACTAAACATCATGTAAAACATTATATGTGACGTCGAAAGAAGAACAGTAGCCGTTTACGATTTAAAGCTAACGGGACACATTTGAATCTGCCCATAGCATATTGACTGTTCACAATTAGTAAGAAAATTTTGTTGAAAACATCAAACAAACAAAACAAATAAAGTTTCTGTGTTATTTTTCATCATTTTATGCATTAAATAAAAAGTTTTTATGGAAGATTAATTCAAAGTTCTAAGTATTAGGT
>JACCGJ010005541.1:0-43702 GCA_013407085.1 Atriophallophorus winterbourni
ATCAAGCTCCCAGACGTAATAACATAATGACACTTGAAACCATACCTTCAGTAACTGGCTTTAAAAATTCAGCTTTTATAGTCAATGGATGCGGATGAGTTCGATGCACTACATGGCGCGTAACGGCACTTGTTCACTCCAGCCCTTTATATTGATACAAATATACACGCTCTCGGGTGACGTTTTGTCTGTTGTTAATGTGTTCACCAATATTTTTATCCTGTTGCTTCAACGAAACTGGATTACCACCTAAACTGTTTCCATCGAATTTTCGAAAGCTAGATTTCTCGGAATTTTACATGTAAAGCCGATGGATTATTACAGATATTAACGTGTATTACGATGAATTTGAAATCCCATATCTTGTCTTGTTAGGAAAAATAGATCACGTATGGTATGGGATATACGTTTATTCAAGGATAATATTAAGCATATTTTTTTATTTTTGTGGCCGTAAATGTTTAACTGTTTTACACAACTGTTAATCTAGCGGTTCGTCCGACATCACCGATGAACAATACAACCAACCAACACTCACCATTCTAAGTAAGTGCTTCCGTGAATAAATTTGCTGCAATTAAATTAATTTTATATTATAAACCTTGATGTTTGAACGACTTTCGAATTTTACAAAATATGTCACAAAACATTGGGAAGCACCGACATTTTTAGATGAATTTTTCAACATATTTGCATTTAGGTTAGAGAATTTATTATTGATTTTCTCAGGAATCGTGTAGGTAAATTCGGTCCATGTAAATCGAATTAAAATTTATATCAGAATCTTTTCTGAGGGACTGTGAATAAAATCTTCATTCCATAGTTAGTAGGAATGTTTCAGCTGATGCCCCATCGTTTAAAGATATCTGCGCCTTTTATTTTGAGATCCCAGAATGTTCAAGCATTCAGCGTTTGTTTTCCAAGTATACATGAAACCCCTTGACCAAAACCAGTTTACTTGTTGAGGCAAGTAACAGTCGTATCGCTGAAAACTCATGGCTACCACGTTGACTTGGCATTTCACTTGATGTTTTGTGAATAGTCATAAAGATAAGATAAAACACAGCACGTAAACATTTTTGGTTTGGAATTTCTATTAACATTTCAATGGTCTGTATTTGAAAACCGAGAATTCCTTGTGATAAAGGAAACGTTAAGTTTGCCTGTGCGTGTTGATTTTATCTGAACAGTGCTGTATCACATCCATTGAGGCCAATTTCGTGCTGCTCTATTAAATCAGATAAAGGTCATAGGGAAAGCTTGGGCGCAAATAAAATTCAATATGCAACACACGTTACACACAAGAAGTATCTTCTCGAACTAAAAGTGTGCATTGTTTTCTATATAATTCTTGTTCTAGAAAAGGAAGGAACATTTCCCTCACTTCATTGATTTTTGTTCAACAGATGATGAATTCTGAGTACGTGTTTTATCTAAGCTGTTGCAGCAGATCGACTGCGTATCATAAGTGTAGTAACATAAACGTGCTTGTGATTCTCGGCCACATGTTTTTTCGTGCAATACTTCCGGAAAGCACAATAAACTGAGACTGCCAATTGCTCCACTTAGATTGGTTTTTATTTGTTTGCTATAAGATTACCAACATTACGAAACTGGATGTGAATGAGTAATAAGTAATAAGAAAGTTAGCATTTCGAAAAATGAGTAAAGGCCATATTAGTTATTCTGCAGATTTCAATTGCTACTCAGAGTGATCATCAAAAAGGACGGAGTAATTTGTATTCCTACACGGGATTTAGGACATATTGAGATCGCCGTTATCGTCCTGCTGATGAAGTTAGCTAAGCTAAAGGAATAGAATGTCTCTATCCATTAGTAATTCATTTGTTTCGACGGAGAATTTTTGTCAGTAGCGATAATTTAACGATGATCTGCCGCATAAAATTTGTTTAATTTCAACATTGGATTCAAAATTATGGCTAATGAATTAATTTCTAAAAATTTTATTGTCGATGAATTCAAATATATGTCGAGTTTGTTATTTGTATCGTTTTTTAGGCTAATACCGTACAACACGTCAGTAACGATCTATTTTAAATAATGCTCAACGATGAGCATCACTAGGTCGATTAAAAACGTTTATCTGGTGGCAAAGTCATGGTAGTTCTGTACCTGACAGTCGCCATGTTCTCCCTCGGCTGAGAGCTGACATATATATCGTTGTTCTCAATGATGTAAAGACGTTCTTTGGGTGACATCGAACCTTAGGCATATCTATTATGTAGATGAATTCGTAAAACAGGTCAATTTTATCTGTCTAACACTTCATAGTGTAAACCCGCTCCGCGTATGTTTCAAAAACAGTGGCAAATATTGTGTGTTACTAATGATGATACCACTCGTGTCGGATCTGACAAACGTCCGGCTACATTCCAGCCAAATCGCCTACTCGTTGATGGGATCGATTATTGCTGGAGCAAATCGTTTTTATGAGAGTTGACACTACAGAAAGATGTTTGTACAAGTTAAGACTTCTAAAAATGGTTGATTAACTTATAGCAGCCAAACTTGTTTCCGTACATGACGACGCAATGCCTGCTTTGTGCTCTTTTCCTTTTATACACCTAAAGGTTGCCGAGAAAGAGAAGCGAAAAATTTTGCGATTCTGCAACATTTACACATTTCCCGGCTGCTAAAGAAAACTTGTGGCACACAGACTAATTAGCCAATCCAACCAGGTGTTTTTGTAGTTTTACCACACCTTGAAAATGTCACAGGCTGATTTTAGCAAAATGTGTGGTCAATCATAAGCAAACAGCAACTCGATTACCACGGAGAATGTCGAATATAGCTTTCTTGAAAAAAAGCATAGTTGCGTATTTGATAAATTTAAAATAATTACTCAGCGAAATATTTTATTCATAGCTGCCCAACAAACTTCCCAACGAGTGAAACTATCTCAACTGTACCGTTTCGATTCATTGAAACGAAAAATAAGCACATTTCCTATGAATTCTAGAGACTTGTTGAGTGAAAGCTGATACAGTTAGTGGACCTCAGAAGAATATTTCACACGGATGCTTAGTGCAATTGGATAGTTTCATTCATATGAAGTTTCATTTAGTCGAAAGTATTTCAAACATTTTCGAATTCTTCTACTGCCCATAAATTCATTCAATAAATGAATAGGTTGAATACTCCATAGCCTGCTCAGAAAGCCAGTACACGACCTTGAATTACTTGCCTCTTCGATAGAAAGGTTTTCGGACAAACAGATTCAATGTTCTCTAACAGGACTTTTATCGTTTAAAATGTGAACGGGTACATTATCTTTTGGCTGAAAACTTTTGAACGTTTTTGACAAAACGGGAAATACTTTTGGACTTGAATTCTGTTTATACCGCGTTTACATAAGAAAAAAGGGAATTATACAAATCCTTCCGCTTTTTCACGTAATTTGAATACCAATCCATCTATTTCCAAATCAGTTCACGGACGAGAATAGACCCCCGCTAACCAGCTAATGGCATAAACAATTAAACCTATCAGTTGGCAATTGGACACTTATCTTAACCAGTGAAAATATTCCAACTCACTGATCGCTTAAAATGTGATCAATGTTTACAATCATTATTCATACATTATTGATGTGTTATAAAAGTAGTGCCTACTCTCCTGCAACGGAGCTCCGCGATTCTCGTGCAATAAATCGTTATTTTACGATCAATTAGCTTTTCGCCCTTCTATGTTGATGGACAGTGATTTTTGAGATAGACTGGGTTAAGAGTTCTCTTTTAAAAAGTGATCGCAAACACATCAAGAGATGAATAGAACCGGAGATGACGGTGCTAGTGATAAAGAAAATACACATAAATTGAAATAAATTTCGGGAGGTTAATGATAGAATATATGAATATTTTGCGGCTGATTTTTAATATTGTTTATTTATACTCTACGCCATGGAATTCCGAATCTGACCGCATATGGTATTTGAAGATGTACCGCCGGAATCTTGTTTGGAATAACTGGCTAACATTACAATGTATTGTGGTGCTCACATCCCCATCCCTTACACACCACTACCGGTTACTGTCTGCTTGCCGTCATCAGATGGAGACAGTAAGATCAGGTTCAGTGAGCCTTGAAACAGTGGAAACAGTGGCTAACATTACAGTTACACTGAATCCGAAAACCTTCTTTTAACTATCCAGCAAAGTTTGCTCACACATTAGTCACTACACAATTAACGTCAAATTTCACAACGATCATATCATAGAGCTTCTGCAACTTCGATTCTGCGTGTATCCCATCAAACACAAAATTGTACTTGTCAGGTGGTTCGTTTTAATTAATAAACTGTTCATGTTTTTAGAATGCTGAAAAATTCACTTAATCGTTATTAATTCGATACTATTTAATAATTGGTGAAAATGTGGATATTTTCGTGCAATTTCCTGCAATAGCATTGTGCATCGCAGTCATTGATGAGTGTGGTTTGAATTCTATGTTCTATCAATAGAGCTGTGATTTTCCGGGACAAAATGTCACACCCTGAATGGATGGGTGTACAAAGACCAGTGCAACTGGTCAGTGTGATAACCATAAATTTCGAAAAGCTTAAAATATTTTTGGGAATTGCTGACTTGTTTAGACCATAAGCTGACAAAAACGAAAGTAATTTGTTACCGGGATAAATAAATTATCTACTCTTTTATTGGTGAGAAAATCCATTAATCGAACCGCGGGGTTAAACGCAGTTGCGAACCAGCAATTGTGAAACAAGGTCATAAATAAATAAAATCCCATTTACATGCATTCCCATCACACACGGCAACCGTTTCGCGATGTGAGCACCAAAATAAATTAGTTCACACAATGTTTTTTTCGAGTTAATTTACTGCTTTCATAAAAGATTTTCATCAAATGTTTGTCAGTTTCTTATCTTCAAGTCATTCATCATCGAAACTTTTTGTAGTATCTACAATTGCATGTGATGAATTGATGTCGCATAATGAGATATCACAGTTAATATTATGGAAAAAAATAGGTGTTATGTTCTTTTGTTTTAGTATTATTAATAAAGGATTACTATGCAGTAAATATGAAACGTTTATTCCAAAGTAAATTGGATTAGTGCAGCTGAAATTATGTAACCCATCCATACGATGAAGCAATTGGACCACATCGATATGATTTTTATATCTTTGTCTCATTTGTTTCAATACCTTCTTCATGGTGTCAAATCAAACAGTAGGTTTTAGAAGCAAATTGTGCTTTATAATTGCTCATTGTTTTGAGGCTCATTGACGATGTTGCTGCGTTACGAATAATGTCTAAAAGTGCTGTAAGTCAAATGTTTTAGCTGCTCCTTCGGTCTTCTTGACCGACCTTAAAGACCAAAACCAAAGTTTGCATGTGAAAATATGTCTACGATCTTTTGACTGTTTCGTAAAGAGAGCTTTGAAAGCCCGGGGTACATGTGATCATCATAGATGAAACTGATGTTACAAAACCAGTGCATGAAAACGCAAATTGACACTCAGCTATTTATCATCTAATTTTATCGCGAAGCTTCGACTAAGTAATTTTAACAGCAGACACAGATGCGTTGTTTCACGTGGTGAGCGTTTTAGGTTGTCCGATTAAATCGTCGTCAAAATTATCTGTAGCTTCTGTCTTGTAAATGTGATAATAATGTTGAAGTAGAATTGATGTATTGCATCATTGTCACTTTCAATCAAGCAATGTTGCAAAATATTTGCGTAATATTTACTGTTAGTACATCTTAAAACCTTCGATAATGGAAACTTGTATGATGACAAGTTAGTTTCTTTGACGTGCAACCATTCACTGAAATTCTTATTGCTACATTCAAATGGAAACACCTTGTGTGTATATTTGTGATCACTTAATTATTTGGATATAAGTCACGCGGAATGCTCACAAAACTTTTCTCATCGATAAGCTCGCCAGTCTACTCCAATTTAGATTTCCAATGCCATTGGTGCAAATGATACGGGGTGTGAGCTGTATGCAATTATTTTGAAGTTGATAATCAAAATTATAAAATTTGTACGCTTACGGTGAACGGAACAAAAACCACAATAATTTGATTCACAACAATGTTTATAATGAAAAATTAATCAGCATTCAACTTATGCATAATATTTTTATCTTTTAAAAATATAATTAACCTAAAATCATTTTGGCCGTAGACGTTTTCGCATGTAACTCACACCCTTTATTGGCATTGACTGCTCTGTGGTAAAGAAATAGGCCACTTGTTACTGGCTTTGAAGATAAGATTGGGCCCCTTAGACTTATTATTGTCCTGTTAACTATTGGTGTTGGATGGAGCGCTATTTGATCAACTTCCCTTTCTAAATACGACTATTGATCTGACGTAGACTTTTTTCAGAAGCGAAACGGTGCCTAACTACTGCTTCTTTGACCGATCGCTTCGAACTAGTATTCTGCTTATCTTCACAAGTTCGGACCTCAGGTTTGTGATCAATTGCTGATTAACGAAGTTTACTGTGTTCAAGAGAGATGAATTTACAGCACACAAATTTTTATCGTACAATCAATTGATTAAACAATGTTCGCTATGCCGAACTCACCCAAAAGTGATTAAAATATTTTGATTTTAACCACTTCTCCGCGAAACCAGATTCTGTTAGTATTCTAAAATAACATTTTCGAAGGATAATAAATATTTAACGATATGTGCTTGCGTGGTGGATCTTAATAAAAGTCATTACTTGGTGCACCTCCATGGTTCCAAAAATATTTGAGAAAAATAAAAATTTTCACTGTTGTAGTGTTTTCTACCAATTACTAATTAATGCGTATATTCCCCGTTACTTCACCTGTTAGCTGTTATTTAGCTACCATCTGGTTCAACTGAATATATCCGTTATTCAATACATCCACGCTTTAACTCTAACCGGTCTTCAATAACGACATAATGCGTGAATCCCAGAGCTTACGCTGTATCGACGCTCGGTGAATCTAATCCTTTTATCTCTACCCGAAACTAGTCGCAAATATGCATAGCATGTGTGCATGCTAGAATTTATTTTACATGTGCAACGATTTCCCTAGTTGTTTCACGGTCAAACTTTGTTCACAATTCATCCGCTGTTTCAGTTTTTGCAAAGTTAGGTTTCTTCCATCATGAAATAAACGAAGGCAGCGGGAATCAGGCTGCGATATAGAATTGCGTAACAACAGATTTTCTAAACATTTAATATAGAACGTATTTGGTTTTGCTACAGCTTTTCAAATTTAATAATTTCATTTTAGCTAACAAATATTCAATATTATTCACGATGAGGGCTCTCATCTTGCGAGTCGACCCTTTTTAATATAAATGAACTGATTGCTCGTGTTAAACGTTTTATCAGAACTGTTTTTTTTCAATAAATCTGACTAGACAAAACTGTCTGTTTTTCAAAATTATCTTCAGAAAAATTTCATAAAAATTACCAGAAATGTTGATTAATTTTTTGCTAAATCATTACAAATGGATGTCACCCTTTAGCTATTAGCGTACGTTTTTCTGCAAGGTCTCACAGTTTTATTGTCAGAAACCATTAAACACGACGGACACGAATGAATTTTTTCATGTCTTGACTGAGATGTTATAATTTATTGTGAGTTCCGGTTATTCCGTCCATCAACGCTTAAAGCAAAATCCAAAGTGCCGATCCGGAAAATGTAATCTAAGATTTTATTGTCACTTATTTACCGCGTAATTGGTTTTTACAAAACATTCCAACGCTTGTAATTGTGAAACACGATACAGCTTTTCTATTGGTGTAATCTAAACCAATCAGATCGTAGAATACATCAGTTGATGATTAGAAAACAATCAGCAATTGATGGGTAAAATGTTAGTTAAGAACTGCGTTATGGAATAATTTAGCTTCACTACACTGAAGTTCCTCTGCAGTGGGATGGGAAACTGTTGTTCATGCAGTAAGTAATATCTCTTTAACATACCTTAAATTCAATTGGATGAAGCTATAAATAAAGGATTCAAACCTAAAGTTGCAAAATTAAAATGCTGGTAAAAATTTAGATTTCATATGAACGTAAACAAAATATTCATTTGCATGCTTTTCCGTCGCACACACCTACGACCGGTTTCGTGCTGTTTGCACTCATCAGGTAGGGACAGTAAGATCAATATCAATGTGAACATGCGTCAGACTAGGGTAAAAAGTTCCTAACCGGTTAGCAAAACAGTGATACTGTAAATATAATTAATAATCATAGAACCGATAACCACTTTGATAATGATGCTGTTGCTGATAATGAATTAAGGAATACATAATCGTTTTGATAATAACCCTAAGAGTTTTAAGTGTGCTGAATGTGATTATGAATATTTTTCACTATTCTAAGTAATTCGGAATTTATCACTCAGAGATATAAGATATATGGTGTATAATTAGAACGTAGGATAACGTTATTGCTATTTCCATCGAGCTGAACGATACCTGCATAAAACAAACGAAAAATGAATAATGTATTATATGGATCACTTATCGTGAAATACCGGAAAGAATATCCTTCTCTCTGTTTCAAGGCTCACTGAACCTAATCTTACTGTCTCCACCTGATGACGGAAAACGGCCAGAAACCGGTAGTGGAGTGTAATTTCGGGGGATGTGAGCAACACGTAACTTTGGTCCTTCTCCCTAATTATGCGTTTGGCACACTAAATGTAAATTTTTAGTAAATTATGTTATATTTAAACGTGAACCATGCCTCAAAACAAATTTCTCCCACTTCATATTTTGTTGTGATTCTGATTTTTGAACAATTTTGTAATCAGTCTGATGCCGCGTCACTCGAAAGTCTTTGAAATGACATTTTCATTAATGTCGATAGTGTATTGCTGCTGTCCTCCATTTGTTTAACAAAATCTTTCGATATGTTTTCCAAGAGAGTCGGAAATAACGCGAACTGTGTGTTGGAACGAAAGCATTCAACTAAACTTGATGACCAATTTCGTTTGTTCAACAAAGAAACCTGGTTTCAATGCTTGCGGTACTTGCTTGTTGAGTGAAATACTGTCACTGTAGGCGATGTGAGAAAAACGATGCCTCATATCATATTTTCTTGATGAGATCCTTTATCTTGTGTTGAATCTCTGCATTTAAACAAACACTTTATTGATGCTTCCAGCATTAGTGGTGTTTTAATACACAATAGTTATTCAAAGATTCCTACGATACAAGACAATTTGGTTCGTTTAACTTTTTAAAAACGTTTTGTAATTGACACGATAGATAGAAATCACGAGTAAATGTTAAATCAAACGCAGAAACTCCTTAACCCAACTTTTCAGCAAGTCATTAGCAAGTAAGTTGTAGGATTCGAGGTTATTCAAGGTTTTGATTGTCTAAAAAGCAAATAATTTACAGTAAGCATAGATTAAAACTACGAGGAATGCGTAAAAAAGAACAAAGATTTTTTGTCACTATGGAATGTCATTTTGTATTCTGAGGTGCGAGGTTGGATTTGATCAACTTATATTTGTTAACTTCAGCCTTGAACATGTTCAGGCTTGATGCACAAATGATGCGGGACCAGAGAGTTCCATATAAAACAAACTCTCACAGCAAAGAAAAAACTTCGACAATTTGTTCTAGAGTATGGAAAGTTTAACTTGCAGCCATAAGATCTGCAACCACGTGCTTCTTGCTGATGAAACAGGTGCTCAAGTGGGTGATCCACTGTATGCAGAATGTTGAACAACAGGATGAAATCACCACCAAAATGTCAAATAGGTTCAGTCATGCAATCCTCTCCTCGTATAGCCTGTTCTATTGTCCGGTCACCAGTTTCGGAGCGTGATGGTATATGCGTTGCAGCAAAGCCATGTCCTACTGTAACCACGGAGACCATGCTTGAACAGCATACTACATTTTTGGCCGGATATAGGTCTTCATTATCTGTGGGAGTACCTGCTTTGCCTTTAATGTTACCCAAATGGCTTACAGGGAGGTTCTTGGAGTACATAATAATTTTTGTCTTCTTATTTAGTTGAATCACTTACAACACCAACGATTTCTCCTCGGCACACGTAAGCCATATGCAAGATGAAAATATACAGTGGCAACCTGCATTTCTGCTAGGTATTAGTTGAAAGGTTGTTACTATATATCCATTCGTCCAAATTTGTGCGCAATGAAACAAAAACCTAAATCTTGCTAGTACAACACTAAATCACTTCGCTTGTCTTAATTTATACTTATTAATTTGACCGAGAAATCAACTTGTAATACATTCAGTCAACGGATTCTTCTAATGTTCAATTGTTCAATTTTGATAATATCTGCAAAGTTGCATTAAATTTTACGTTATTTGATGCGATATTGTTAAAAGTCGCTTTCCCACATCTGGGATAGGACAACACGTGGTCTACAATGATTAAAACTCATTAATCAAATACATGTGAAGGAGAAATGACTTGTGTGAGATATTAAAAGCGTTTAAGAAAACACAAAATAATGGGAACTCAATCATATGGCAGGGAGACGCGAGTTGGATCGATTTACGTTTTAACAGGGAATGTCAGATAATGGCTTCAAGTCGAAAGTTTCAGTTTGTGAGTTTTTTTCAGTTTAATTATCCAACTAGAGACCACCAAATTATCTATCTTGAAAAATAAACGAAAAAATGATACTTGAACTTGTATAACGATCGTAAAGACAGCGAATCGTGAATTCCCAATGAATAAGAGTGGGTTAATCGGAAGCAAAATTTTTTCAGCTCTTTGCAAAGGGAATTCCAACCTGGTCCAACTAGTTGAATAAATTACCTCAGTAGAAAAAAAATCACTCGCATTATTTTATTCTTATTCGAACGAAGCATCCGTTTAGTCGTACATCTTACAATACAAAATTAAGGTTCTGTACTCCACGGCGCCGTCTAATTTCTCGGAACTAACCCATCCGAATTCCGTGAACGTGTCTAGGTTTGACTGTGAAAAATCGATCGTATCTCTGATCATCACGTAGATGAAAATGAACACATTAGACCACATCGTTGGAAGCAGCTTCAAGTTGGTGCCCATTGGCTGTTGTTGTTGTTTATGGTGATTCCAGTTTGACCGCGTTTCGCGTCACGAAATCATTATTTGGCAAATGGTGATTGTCGAACGATCCTGAAAATCCCAATTAGTGTATCGATACACATTAGTGAATGTGATATTACATGATGTACTATTCATTCAGTTCAACGGACTGTGCAAAATGATCCTTATCTAATAAATATAACGTTCGGGATTCCGTTTTCAAATGTTCGGAATGAATGTTTTATAAATTACGATTTATATAAATGGTTTGTTTGAGTGTTGTGCAGGTGAAGTTGTAGACGTTTAAAGCTCCAGCATTATCGCTAAATCGGCACTTTTTCTATTGTGATGTCAAATGATTCTTTATATTTAGCCACGCTCGTCCAAAAATTTATTTTTAAACTAATAATTGATTTAAGTTTCCAATTGTGTTCGAATGTAAAAGCGAATTGCTGACCAAAATTTTGAACCAGTGAAAAGCCAGCATTGGGAATTCTTGCGAAAGATAAAAGCCAATTAGATTTAAAAAAACTGACATTTACGGTGACACTTTAGACCAATATTTGTCGACAGTTCTGGTTTTGCTTTTGCTATAGTGTTTGCACCGTAATTGCAAATTATACAATTTAACCTCCTTTTTGATCGTTGACACATCTCAAATATTATGCTCCGGGTTTGTTGGTGTGCACTCATTTAGAGTAGTGACAATACAGTAATATTTATTTGGCCTACAATTAGTGAAGACTAGTTAACGAATCTGTAGTTTCAAAGGAACCGTGTAAACGATCTGTTAAAATTTGGAATTTAGAGACTTGTTTTTGAAACCCTTATGAGTCTAGAAGTGAAGGAATTCCTTGTATTTATCATGTTTCCAATTTGCTCATCATATCATGCAGTTTCCAATTATTAAATGGCATCAGCATTATCAGCTTTCATGAGCCTTGGAGCAACGTTTGGAGTTGAACAAAAGTAAACTGTGAAAGCGCGGTTTCACTGTACCAATTTGTGAAATCACTATTATCGGTACCGGTCGCATGGAACCATGTTTTAGATGCCTGGAGAAAGGAATATTGCAAAAGTTGACATGTTTACTTGATCGTTTTTTCATTTAATCTAGTTTAATATATTGCCATGGTACTCTCGGAAAATTAACAAATTAAGTCGAACAACGCATGCCGTTTTCGAATTTTCTGTTTAGTGATAAAACTATCTAATACAATCAATGAAAGTCTACCGAATTAAATAAGAGAGCGAGACATATTTATTTTTTTTAATTTTTATGATATATCGAAATAATTTCGATCTCCTGTCTTTCAATTACTGATACAAGTAGATGTTTTGTCTCATTCCATCTTCTCTAGTAATTTTATTGGTTCTGAGAAAGGAGTGAAATGCTTGGACGTTTTTTCTTCATACCAGGAGCGTTAAACTGCCTATTCATTATTGAAGGATTTTTGAGTCTGTGATAGCGCATGCTGATCCTAATCCTATTGTCTTTAGTTGAAGAGTGTAAACAGCACGAAACCGGTCGTCAGGTGGGTGGGTGGTTGATGAAAATGCATGCAAATGAGCATTTTTGTTTGTTACAGCTTACATTGAAACTTTGTTAATAAACAGAGTGAAAACAGATTTAAACATTCAAGGAGTTACGGTATAAGTGAAAATGTGAAAACTTAAACTATATAACGAATAGAGTATATCAAATGTACGACTCATGATTGTTGTCCGTAAATATCGCCGTGCAAAGAGACTCCGTCACATGTCCAAGTGGGGAATTCCAGAAAAACACGCACGGTAAACGTGCAGCGATATTCGATACGTTAACTTGGGATTTCGAGCGATAATATATGTCTGCGTGTAAACTTCTCATTCCACTTTTGAAACAAGTGTCTTAGTGGATATCCTTGAATAGAAACACTTTTGAAAGTAAGAAGGATAAAGCGATTGCAGCTTACTTTGAATCGGCTGATCTATATGCTAGCAATAACATGGGATTCTGATGGGTACAAAACAAAGCGATGGTTTGATTACCATGCGCCACATTTAGCCCAAGTGCTACAGAAAATTTATCCTCTCTCGTTACGGTGATCGAGTTGGAGTAACTGTGTGGAATTCACACCAGAGCGAATGTGACCACAAATGATATTATATTAATTCATGGAGATGGGAGGTAGAATCCTACAGCAAACTCGAGTCATGTAACTAATCGCTTATTTTAGACACCATCCCCCATTTTTAAGTCGCTAACCGCGTCAATACTCTTTTCTGAAGACTCCTGCGGGCCACCAAACAGTAAGTGGATGGTAAACAAAATTGTTACGATGGAAGTAATTATATATGTCGTTTAGACAACGAATCACGTCGTTCAAAGCAAAACCATAGAGTGCTTCTGCGTCAAGCGCAGATATATATATATATATATATATATATACATCCAGTGATTGCTTTTTCAGCTATAACTATTGGATCTTGAATATTGATGTTGTGTAAAATCATTTTATTCTGCTAAAATTGTAACGAGATTCCAAATCTCCGCTAAAATCCACTGGAGTTAAGTATTGTGAAATCGTTTAGAAATCTGCTCGCGGATAATGAAAAGCGAAATTGAGACAGATCATTAGATCATATGATGATCAAATGATAATCTAAAACTTTGACAGAGAGCACCATTGATATGCCCTTAAAGTACATCGGTTCGATTTTCTCGTTATCTAAATTTGCTAAACATCACAGTTATCAACTTTGGTGTTTCGTCAGCGTACCAACAGGAATAATTAGCTTTTTAAAAGTCAATATATGTTACCACATCTCTGATTTACTGCCGAATATGCTTCATCGAGCCAAGTGTACTTTGTTTGCAAAGTGAAACCAATTGCTATCTCTACATCCACTCAACGGGTAAATTCAAGTGAAGCGTAATTCCGATTCAAGCGGGAAATTCACACTTTCAACACTGATTGCGTCACGTGAATATTGATCCGCTGTTCGCTTGAACTTGTCGTGTCCTCAGCGAACGGTTTCGTTCACGCTATTCACATTCTATGCTTGGGCGTAGTTTTGTGTTAACCGATTTTTGTAAACACAATCAAATGGGCGATTTTGGCATGTAGACAAGATCAAAATGAGAGTTTATCTCTGTCTCGGACATCGATTAATACATGACATACCATGCGTTATGTGATGTGTCCCTATTAACTCTCGAGAGGTTACATGTTTTTACTCTATGTACATGAGCATAGTGTGGTTTTTGTTAAACGGTTTGCTTTTTCTAGCATAAAAATGTCTTAGTTCTGAGTATAAAGAAAACCCAACATGCCAACCTTCAAGTTGATCTTAACGTGTTGCAATTTAATTCATACAACTTAGGATGATAAGCTTCTCCGTGTAGTTGTAAAAATGGTTCAACATGACAAATACGGCGTGAAAATCTCGTGTTGAGCGTTGCCAACAAGCTAGGAGTTTTTGATTAAAGACCGAAACTTGGAGATCTTTCAGTCTAATTCTCTATATGAAAACGTAACACTGAGCTTTAATTAATCGGACAGATACAGAAATCAAATATTTTTTTGAATATTATATGTTACATCCTTTTATACATCATATACATTTAATTCAGACCAAACACAGCGGGGATGATTGCTTTAAAATTAGCTAATTCCATAAGGTTGAGAAATAAATTGTAATCTCCCTTACTACTTATTCACAAACGGGACAAAGTATATATTGACTGCAAAATAGATTGATGGCCAGTGTTATTTTTTTCCATATTTTCATTCGATCACGTCTCTAATATTGTAGTGTGTGGGGTAGACAAGTCGAAAATGGCAACTGGCGAACCTTTGGCCACTTGTCGCAACATTGGGGTCATTCATCCAACAATAAGCACGTCCCCCGCGTTGCACGCATGTACATCGATTGCCTTTCGATTGATCCATGAGGTCAACCAATCCAACGCTAATCGCGTTCGCCCAGAATCCCACACAATAGAAAATCGATAGGTCAAAGGCGTTTATTACGCACGAGACAACCAACAAAAGACACGTTTATCTTTTTTGGCAAATCAAACAACGACAACACTGATTCTGAAACACGTCTGTTCCGGTTGTCACTTCGATCTTGTTTATCAATCGATTTCGTACACACTGGTACACTTTAAACACTTGCCAAGCAAGGCTTGTTTCAATGACCTTGACGATTTGCATATCATTCGATTACAGCTGACACTGACAATCTTTTTATACTTCCGATAATGTTGTCACTCGAACCGTTTGAATGCAATCATCCCGAAACCCGAATTATTATGGGTTCGTAATTGTCGTCGTCGGGCTTCTCGACGTTTCCTGCTCAGGAATTGTTCCGGAGAGTGATGTACAGCATATCATTCGAAAAGCTCGTGATTAGCACTCTTTGATAATGCGCTTCGCACTTTCACAACATTGCTCATCCCAGATAGACTTTAATCTCAAACAGTAAAGTCAACATCTCGAACATTAACTAGTTCATTTCATCACAATCGAATTTGCATTTCAAGCAACATCAATCCGTGTTTCTTTCTTTTCAGAAAAGAAGAAGGTCGATGAAAATCGGAGATCTTGCGAAGCGCGTCCAACCAAATCGGAGGATGAACAAGCTGTCAAGCACAACACAAAGGAACAGCACACAAATCGTGCGCATTACCGCAATATTAAGAATATCTCCGACATTGAACAACCGTTAAATTTCCCACCAGTATCTAATGAGAAGTCCAGAGTAACAGCCTATTTACCCAGTTTTGTTGAGGATATCGATCAAAGAAAATACGATGTAACCACGCAAAAGGATGTTAATCAAAATTCGCCTTATTTGAACGGCATTCATCCAGAAATTGGAAGCAAATTTAATGAAATGTTGATCAATTTACACCATTTTTCCACTCTGAGCAAGCTGGAATCTGACGAAGTATTCAAGGCGAAGTGTATTCTCAAGTCACTGTTAGCTGAAACTAATTTACCAGAAGTAACAAAGAAATGCATTCAAAATCTCGTCGAACGAATGAATAACGCAATACTTAAGGAGAACGGAAGGCACCAACTTTTTACACTGACAAATGAGGATCGCGGTTGCTTAGATGGTGTATGTGTGTTTCTCGAAAGTCCGGTTGAGACAGCCGACAAGTACAGAGATTGCAGTTGGCAAGACCCATCTATCGATGATAGGGAAACGGTTAAAAAGCTATCCATTACCGAACATATCCTTCGACGCGGTGCCGTGAACAGAAAGATTGAACATGCTGATTGGCAGTTGCTTTATAAGAATTTAGAGGAACTGCGAACTTTGCACGCGTCTGCACCTCACAAGAGTGACTGTCATATCCATAAGCTATCCGAGACATTGAAGCCACAAATAAATCATGCATTACATAACATATCGTCACCCAGGAACGCTATTGGGAATGTCCTGCCTGTAAACAATGAGTTATGTAACATATTCAAATCAATTGCATCTGACTTGCACAATGTTAAGCTAACATTGATATCATCGATGTTAATTGATGCTTTGGAAACGCTGTATACATGCTCACACTCAAATAACACAAATATTCATACTATACATGAATCAGACACTCACATAATAGTAAAGGCCTTGGAGCTCTCTTGTCAGCTTGCGCACTGTGATGATTCATCGCAAAATGCTGTAAATCTCTGGTCATCCACATTACAGTTGATAGCACGGATAAAAAAGCAATTATCGAAGGAAGATATTCACCCCCAAACTACGAATTCAGTGACGCTTGAATGTAAAGAAATTTTATTGATACAACACGTGCTTATCACAACGCTTTCATCTGTTGGAATCATTAGAAATACAGGTGAAAGAGATGCCGATGTGAAATTTTATCAGGATTGCTTTAGGCGGATAAAACCGATTTCAGACAACCAGCGGAGATGTGACATTCTGAGCCCAATTACTGAAGTATGCACACCAGATAGTAGCATCTTGGATAACGAAATGCCACAGCTGGACTCCAATAACCGGAGCTATTCGCCTTTCAGCGACAATTCCCTGCGACTAATTCTTTCATCTTCGTCTGACGAAAGTTCACCTGATCCCGCCGAAAACTTAGTTACAACCACGAGCAGCACAGGAGTCGCACAAACCCCGCTGGGGGACAGTGCAAAAAAAGATGTAACATTCAAAGTGAATTCTTCGGTCATTCGCCCCATCGTTACGTATATGCGGTCAAAATTACTTGATTTAAGCACTGGACAATTGATGTCCAACCAGGATTATTCTTCAGTGAATGACCTTAAATCATTGCTCAGTAAACTCTTGGACGCCGTCAGTATCAAAAGTGACGGTAGCAATGTGATCTTGGACGACGTTGAATTGGTGGCGATCAAATCGATTTTGGCGCAAGATTGCAACCCATATTCGAGAATTCTTTTGCGCTCGCTCGATAACATTTCACCTTGTTCGATGCACAATTTGACAGACAATGTAGAGAAAATCAATAGTACCGTAGAAGACGATGCCACAAGGGCACACTATATTCATATGGATGCGTTGGGTGCGACTGAATCTGGGTTTAATGTAACATCGTTGTCATCACCTCCAGTTCATGATGCCCGTCCTCCGAAATTCTCATCAGCATCTACTGTTGAAATTTCAAGTTGTTCGGAAGTTTTATCCGCTCTAGAGTGTTTGAAAATTTATTCAACTTCGGCAATAAATGATGGATGGTTGTTAAACAATTTCGACAGAGAAGCGCTTAACCAGTGCTTTGACATCCTACATCGTAACTTCAATCGATTAGATGAGGGGAATCCAACAGTCGGTTATTTACAGGATGACGAGATATTGCAACTATTAAACAAGATAATTGATTACGTCGAAACTTCTGAAAAATACAAGAATTATGTGTTGCAGGTGGAAGAAAATTTGCGAAACAGCATTTTGAGTTTTCATGGATCGAAAGAGCTATTCATTGACTCGGTGTGTGCGAAAATTGTTTTGAATTATCAGCAACAACTGAAAGACCCATCCAATCTAGAAAAATTTAAAATGATTTTGACATTGACCGAGCTCATGGCTACAGGGCAAAAATTGCATTTAACAGAATGTGAGAAACGATTCATTGTACAGTATCCCATGGTTGACTCAAACGACCTTCAAAACCTTCAGAAGCGCCTATCAAGCGACGTGGATACAAAGCTTGGAGATGAAAGCGCCCATATCGTCGAGGAGTACCAGAAGGTTCTTGAGCAAAACTATCTTTATCCAAATTTGTGTAGGTATATGGTGACCCGATTCTTATTAATTCTAAGCAAGCTGCCAGTCAACGGCCTTATCCGTTGGGAAACAATTTATAAGAACAATGTATACAAGTGTATGCTTGAAACCGCTTTACTGTCAAGCAAAATAAGCAATTCCGTGGTGGACATTCAGGAAGAAAAGCCTCAAGACAAATGCGTCTTAATTTCGGAAGTCAGCGCTGAATTGACTCAGTTAAATTCCGTTTTGTTTTTAAATGACTATTTAAGGTTATGTGATCAGTCGTGTGAGAAAATCAGCAACAGCGACATCGAGTTTCTCGATTGGATCCGTAACGCAATTTTTAATTCCGCGTGTTCAGGGTCCATGGGTTTGACACGAAATTTGATTAAAGAGCTTGATGCACTACTGGAGCACAAGAGAGTAGATTTACTTCGAATAACAAACACTACAACTTCGGTCGCGTTGCAAATTCACGCATCGATTCAAAGGTCCATCCAACGAGCTTTGGAAGCAGCAGAGATCAGCCAACTAGTATGGGGCATTGGTCAAACGTTGGTTCCGACAGTTTTGCGCAACACCATACTTGACGCTCAGAATATGTGCTACATGTATAAACTGTGCTCGATTTTTGTTACCCTTGATGAGGACGCATCATCGAAAATCAAATTGATCGAAGCTGAGTGGATTATTGACTGGATACTGAAATCACAATCAAATTGCAAACTTAAAGAGGAGGAAACGAACAAATTTATTCTAGTTCCTCACATAAGTCGACTTCTTGGCATGTTAGAATCAAATGAATTGAATAGAGGTGATTGTATCTACGCCGCAGCGATTCTGGGACAGATTTCAAACCATTTAACACCTGAAATTGAATCAGCTCAAAAGAAATCAATATTAAAATTGATGGCATATTTTACTTTAACCCAATCTGTCCACCATGATGAAGCAGTTCTTTCCTGTCTGAAGAAGGAATTAACGTTCTTCGGTGATAAACTCGTAGCGGAACTCCTCTCCGTTACCGATGAATGGACATCTCAAGTAGGTACAGAGAAATGTAGATTTAGCGAGAACGACCGTTTATTAACTGCGCTATACTATTTTCTGTGCAGTAAATCAATAGATCGATCAAATTCGGACACATTTTCGCAACTTTTCAAAGATACTATACTGGAAGGATACGTAAAACAAACTTCATCGAAACTATCTGATATTGCGATAAAATCAACAACTGTAACACAGGCAGAACTGAGTGGTGAACTCAAAGTGTTTGAAGCCATGTTAAGCTCCAATCAATCTTGCTTCACACCAAAAGAACTCTACTCGATGAGTCACATAAAAGATTTGTGTACTGAATTAAAAATTGAAAATGCTCAAGCCTGGTCTGAAGCCATCGATCAGACCGCACAATGCTTGTTATCGGTTACAGAAGAAAACATGTATTGCTTCAATCAACTCAAATTTTTGATTCAATCCACGGGAAGTGAATTAAAGACATCAATGCTGTCACAACTTAATGAAGGTCTTTCCACATTACCCTCTCCAGACCGTATTTGCAAACCAAGCGGTGAAATCCTCTCAGAATTAGGGGCTTCAATAAATCTTCAAACATTGGTGGAGGCTTTGCGAACATGTTTAATCGTTTCGTACGAAACTGAACATACGGAATATCACGAAAATCTTCAACTGCTCAAGCTATTCAATAAACCTGATGCATTACACACACTGACCAAAGAAAAACTTGAAAACGTACGACATGCGTTCCAACGTTCCATTAATCGGTTGATGCAACCTGAAAATAAATATGAGGACAAATCTCCTCCGAAAAACGATTTAAACGATAAATCAATGCAGAATCGTGAATTGATAAGAATGCTGCGAGATGAATCGTCGTTGACTGATGATGCCACAATCACGAGTGATACAAGCGGAATATTATCATCGAAGTTTAATGATGCACAGGATCCTATCATTAAAGAGCATCTGCTGGAGAGACTACAGTATTTTCAATCCAGCCTATCAGACGATGAGCTTAACATGCCAGAGTCCATGCTTACCCAACTATCATCTCGAAAACGAGCATATGTGACGATCGATCCTCATACGACTGAGATGCTTCATAACATTTTGCTATCTGAGTTGCAAAATAAAGTTCCAACACTCGGCGTAATGTTACCAATCAGTTCAGTTTTGGCGGAGTTAGAAGCATGCAGAGATGTTACGTCTGAATGCGAAGCTTTTGTTCCGATGGAAGTTTCAGCGCAAGATTTACGGGTAATCATCGAATGGCTCGGATGTTCGCAAACGAACATCCCGCAACTAAGTGAGCAAGCTGCAGCTCTTCTCTGCATCCATAGCATAATGGATGGGGAGCCGCTTTGGCCTTGCGAATCCACTTTAGTCTTATCGAGCTTGGAAACACTTGCTGAAGCTAACGATACAGCGAGAAAACAATTGCTAGCGGAACTTAATAATATGAAAAATCGTCTAGTTCGGCACGCGTTTGTGACCGACTCGGAAGAACAAGTTTACGAAGGCGTCGGTCTGGAAACAGACGAAAATGACGTGAGAAATTTGAAAACCCTGCACAGATTGTGCGAAATTTCCGTAACAAGAAAAGTACGCACATTTGTCCAAGGGTTATTGTCAGAGGACGCTGAGGAGTTACAGCAAAACAAACCGCGATCGCTCGAATTGATGCGGTTATTACTGTTGTACCTTTCTCGTTCAGAGAATCCAACTATATCTGAACTAATTGTTTCCAACCGTCTTCTGATAAACTTGGTTGGAAACACAGCTGATGGAGATGTTTTGGCTTTTCTCAGAGAATCGATCGACCAAGAAAATTTATTTGCTTTGTACGAAACTCAGACAAGTAGAATGAGCACTAGCATCACAAGCCAGCTGTCTGTTAGAAAACCACGTTTGATGATCGCTTCTTTGCCTAATATATTAGAAGCAATATTGAAGGTCACCGACCCGGACGATTCGTTAAGCGTGCCAAGTTCGGTTTTCCTTTTCTCTGCGCTGCATCTCCTGGGGGTGACCCAAGTTCAACCAGAATTTGAACAACTGGCTTCCAAATGGCGAGCACATTTAAATCGACTTGTTTGGCGAATAATGGCATCTCTGGTTCAAGAAAGGTCTGTAAAGTTGGATGTTAGGAGTAGAGCTTTGATTACAATTGCAGGAAAACATTACCGATGCAATTTGTTGAGAATTGCAGCTACAAACGCTGCTCAGATTTTGCCGAATCTCACTACGGGATTTGCCGTGGAGGATAATATCACTGT
This sequence comes from Atriophallophorus winterbourni, assembly GCA_013407085.1. Classification (NCBI taxonomy): domain Eukaryota; kingdom Metazoa; phylum Platyhelminthes; class Trematoda; order Plagiorchiida; family Microphallidae; genus Atriophallophorus; species Atriophallophorus winterbourni. The sequence goes on from JACCGJ010005541.1 coordinate 21,598, forward strand.
CATGGAGTTACTTGATATTTTGTTGACCAATCCCAAAGAATTTGGTTTATCTCCAATTAAATCACGGTTCGTTGCGCAATTAAGGCAATCGATCTCCATGTATTCTGATAGAGTTGAATACTCACAAACCGATGCCACTTTCCTAATGGAACTGCTCCAATTAATTCTCCAGACAAGTCAAGGTTCCTTGACTGATAGAATACTCGATTTACCGGATCTGTTAGTCAACATGCATGCCATTGAGCTGAAGGAAGGATGTGAATCAATGTATGAGCGACCAGCAGCAGCCTCTATGCATGCCGCTTGTGAGGTTTTGTTGGATAGCAATCTACAACAGTCGCATACTCAATCATGGGACCTGGATGATCATCCGAAAATCTCGTCTGAATGTAATTCAATTCTCGGTTTAACGCAACTTAACCTTGGATTATTATCTGTCGCCCCTGAGAGGAGTTGTCCGAAATCCCTGGCAATATTAAACAGTGAGGTAAAACGCCATTTTGATGAACTCAAGGAATTTTGGAACTCAACGCTTTTACTCGATGCACAACGAAAGAAAGCCGTGATTATTCGGAAATTGTCGGCTAGTAAAGAATGTGATCTCTCTGGGGAACTGAATAATGACGAATTGATGCAGGCAATTCGTTTGGGCTTACTTACTGAGCAGATAGTACAACCTCTGGATGCTTGGTGGTGCGCAAACATGCTAGAACGATTGTCGAACAATTCTCAGCAAGAGCCACATAATTTGACCGAGAGCGAAAGAGAAATTTTACGTTCCGTGTTATGTCCAATGCGAACGCATGATGCCCCTTGGTACCAAGATAACGCAATTCTGTCTGCGTTGATATATCTTGACTGCGAACTTGGAATTACAAATGGGACTGATTTCCAAACTAGTCCGACTGAATCTGCACCATTAGCGGCATGTATACAGGCATTGTCTTCTTTTCTGGATTCCCTAGACGAAGAAACTCATTGCAGATTGCGTGACCTTCAAAAGCGATTGTTTTGCTCTATTTCCAGACTAGAAAATTACAGACATAGTTCTCGAGAATTAAACGACTTACGTGTTATGAAATATCACGTTCATGCTGCAATTATTCACTCGCTTAACGAGAAATTATATTCATACTATGTGGCGAATATATCACCGAATCGCTTTGAGGAATTCAACTCTTGTTTGAATTTGAAATTTATTTTAGAAGCTAATTCCGATTTAGAGCTTTTGAAATCGAGATTCGAAATGATCACATTGAGAGCGTGGGATAATAATCTTCAAAATAACCAAACGTTTCTCAAATGCTTGGCAGAAAAAGAAATATCACAGCAATCAATGAAACCTGACGTGAACATATTATTGACGTATAAAGAATTACTCAGCCGCGAACTTTCTCCTGACATACAGGCTTTGAGTTCTAGTGCAAAACTGCTTTTATTATGCTTTCTGAAGTATTTATCTACAGTTTGCGGTCGATGTACTGTGGAATCAGCAATTATCCAGGCCAGCTTGATGGCATCAATGATTGAAGGTCAAGAATGGTCAGCCTGGAAATTGTTGCCCAAAGAAGCCAAGAAAAGGTTTCTCGATGATATCAAAGAAAACCTATGCGCTTGTCTCTTACCGGACTCTCGATTACCAGAAGACACGATTAAATACATCGCGAGTCGTCTGGATCATTTTATTGATGATGTAGTCAATGAGCGCTGCAATAGAGCAACATGCATTTCTGCGCTCAATCGCTTGTCAGCATATATACCCTCCAGTTCGAGATGTCTGAGACGAGAAGCAGAGATCGATGAAGCGACTGTGGTCAAAGAAGATTCGGTATCAATTCAATCTAATGTAAATATTGGGATTTTAGGGGATTTGGAGAATGTGATTGAGGAGGTGGAAATAGCTCAATATCCAGATCAAGTTCTCCGAGCTCTAAAAAATTTGACTTCAACATTTTCAGATGTAAATGAAATAAATAGTGTTGTTGTGACTGATTTGATTGAAAGAGTTTCCAAAATCACTGAGCATAAAACTGATGAAGATTTTCGTAATGTTAAACGAAAAATAATCGACGAGATCAAGCAAATTCTTGGTTCATCAAATAAACTCTCCCGTATTGCAAGTCAAACGAAATTAAAAGAAGCGCCTACCAGCACATTTTACAATCATGGGAAACGCCTGAGGGAATTATGTAATCTGAGAGTGTTAAGTAGTCCAGAAGCAATTGAGCTTTGCGAAATTGTAGAAAAACTTTCTGACAGTGTGAATAAAACTCTAACGGAAGCGGAATCGGAACTAATCGATAACCTCAAGTATTCAGCCCGAGTGATGAAAACTGGTGTTTCTCTGGACAATCAAAGTATAGAAGTGCTTCATGCGTTCGGGCAACGGACAATCAATTCGGTGATACACAATGATCGCGAAACACTGCGACGTGGTTTAGATCTCTGGTTGAGAGCTTCATCCCAAGGCAGCTTCACGTTTGATGAGGTGGAAACGCAGGAACTTTATGCAGCTTTATGTATTGCACGGAACACCATGGAGAACGATGAATTGGCCACCGTTTTAGAAACCGTTATTGATCAATGTGCGTCGACCATCGATTCTGGGCTGGGTATGGAAATCACCGGTCCTTATAGCATCGGACCATGTGTGACAGAGATATTGGAAGAAGCACAGCGCAGCTGTGAAATAATGAATTCAAGATGTTCCACATTGAGCACTCTCCTATCTCCTATTTCGGAATGGTCTGCAAAACACGATGATGTCAAACGACTGACATCTGGTGAAACGTATAGACAGTCACAATCACTTGATATGCATTCTGAAATTGTTGATCGATCAACAGCGGTTGTACATTGCTCCTCGTTTACTGAACGGAAAAATGATAAAAATGATAATTTTCTTACTTCGACACAAAATGCAAGTAATTCAAAATTGTTCTACAAAGTGATGGAAGAAAATAAACACCTGATTGACTGGAAATCATTGGTCGAGAATCGTCTTCGTGCTGCTTGTGATAGAGTTGAAGAACTTCAGCTGCAATTTCGAAAATCACCATCGGATTTGGGTGAGGATGATCTTGAAGATTGGAAGAAAAAAAGAAGAGAATTCAGTAAATTAAGCGACGAAATAGCTCACCTCAAGGAACAGTTAAATCGCATAATGCAAGGGTTAGCAAATAACCAGCTTTCGACGCTCTACAGTAAACCGACAAGCTCAGAAATTAAATTGTCGCCTGGGTTCACTAATCGTGGGAATGTCACCGATGCAAGGAGACGCATTTTCGAATATCAGACATCAGCAGCGGAAAAGGTCAGCCGTCTTTACAGAAGTTCCGATTGTATCGGTGAGCTTTTTGCGCCGATTGCAAAGGATGCAAGTGCTGCTCAAATATTTGACTCACAAACCTTGAGCTACTCGCAACTTTATCCTCCATCTCCTCGTAGGATGTCATCCTTGGATCGATTACACGAATTGATCGAAATTCGTCGAGCTGTTGTCTCCGGATCGCGACACGAGTTATGTCGCTTGGGAATGTATTCAAGTCTGCCTATGCGATCGGCTAGACGCAACAATTTGTATGGAGTAAGTGGGGATAAATTAACCTCCAAATCTGAACCCGGTGACACTAAATTTCTTCGCGACCTAATGGAACGCCAAAATTTGTACACTAAACAGTTGCTTGAGAGAGCGCAACACGAGCAAAATCAGAGCAAATATTTGCTGGATGCACTGGAACGTCGACTGAATTCGTTGGAACGGCGCTTATTCACCGATGCTCCAACGGATTCCCAGGATTAAACGCGATTTGGGGTAAGTAACAACTTTCGCATTGTAATCACATTGATAACCTGATGTATCTGCAGTACATCTGCGTTATATTATATATATATATATAGATTCCGTTTTTGAAGTGTGGTCATTTCCAACTTGCAACCAGGACCACGGCAGTTGCTGGAAGTTCTAAGGTGGAATAATATGGCCAGGGGGTGGGAAACAGTATTAAGTATTTTGTATACGAGGATGAAATCACCTCGCATTTTCCTTTGTGCAAGTGTCCTCAGCTCCAGTCGTCTGAGTCACCCGGCGAATGGCATATTTTCGAGTCCGATGACAAGCTTAGAAGCTCTCTGATGTATGCGATCAGAAGTAAGATGTCGTTTTGGAGCCATGGTGTCCAGGCTTGCGTGGCATAGTCTAGAACCAGGTGTATATATGTGTACATCATGAGAGGAAAACACCCCGGGGAAAAACATCAAAATATCCGCCGCAACATGCCGAGCAGCCGTGATGCGTTTTTGTAAACGGCTTCGCATTGTAGACCATTTTTCAAACTACCACAAATCCAGACACCCAGGTCCTTTTCTTCTTCGGTGTACTCCAGGTTTCTGTCACCGAGCTTGTATTGATAGGAAAAACCAAGGTAACTACCGATCTGAATGATCATCGACTTTTGCATATTCAATGACAGTTTATAATCGGATAACCACTTGTACAAAACATTCAAATCGTTTTGCAGCAAAATACAATCTTCAGCATTGCTGATTCGCCTCCATACGTTTATATCGTCAGCAAACAGAATCATCCTACTGTCACTTGGTATTGATATATCGTTCATATAGACTAGGAGCAGTATTTGTCCAAGCACCGATCCTTGCGGAACACCGCTAGTGACATTAATTTTCTTCGATAATAGGCCGTCCACACGAACACGGATGTGTCTGTTGCTGAGGTTATCGCTTATCAATTCATATTGTCTTCCAAAAATACCGTGTTTCTTTAGCTTATTCACGAGTAAATTAAGATCGAACTGTCAAAAACTTTATAAATGTCCAGGGAGCATTCATGAAACAGCCCCCGCATCTACAACCCTCGTCCAATCGTCTAAGCTTGTCAGCAAGACAAGTTAGGCAAGAGCGATTTCTGCGAAATCCATGTTGGGCAACTGTCAAAAGTTCGTTCGTTTCCAGATGTTGCACTATTTCTGCGGTTATTATTCGTTCAAAAAATTTGATACCGAAGACAGCAATGTGACACGCCTATAATTTTTACTTCAGAACTGTAACCACCTTTGTAAATGGGTATCATTTTTCCCATTCTTTTGGTACCACACCATCTTGGAGCAAATAATTAAACATGTAGGATAGCGGTTCAGATAGCTGCGCATGACAGGTTTTGAGCAGCTTTGGTGTTATCTCGTGTGGTCCTGGAAATTTCGTTACGTTTAATTTTCGTAAGTGCTGCGCTACCACCATCGGAGTAATCAATACTTCACTCAAGGTCGGTCGGTCAAGTCGAACGATTGGTTCCTGATCAGGCTCCGTGAATTTCGGCATAAAACTTCGGCATTAAAGTCTGCTAACAGTTCAGCGGTCTGATTAAGGGATTCAGTGAAGACGTTCGAAGGGCAAAGACTCCTGGTTTAATATTCCTTCTATCGTTTACGAATCTATAAAAGAGCCTCGGATTCTGGTGCATCTGAGAAATCAATTGCGATTGAAGAACTTGTTTATCATCTCGAATTAAGCTGATAACTTTGTTTCGCAGTCGTGTAAATTGTGCCCAAGAATCAGCTGTGTTGGTAGCCTTGTGAAACTCCCATGCTATTGCCCTTTGTTTCAACCACTTTTTAGTCCTGCTTCGTAGTATAAATTTATTACGTTAAAAAGTTTTTTTCAAAACCAGCATTGAATGCTTCTCCGATATAGATTTCAGGTGCTGTAAGAGAGAGCGCCAATGACTATCCCGATTGGAGTAATCCAGTTTTGCGAAACTAGTGTTTTGTAACTCGGCACACCGAGCACGGTAGTTCACCCTTATGACTTATTTCGTTCTGTCCTAGCGCTACAAATGTGATCGCTTCGTCCAATTGGCGGTTCATAAACGATATTCTCTACAGCAGTGGGATCTGACGTAAGTATTAGGTTCAAGGTAGATTGTCGGTCTGATCCCCTCATACGAGTAAATCCAAAAACGTGGTTATAAAGGCGTGCGTAATCCAATACGGCTCGAAGTTCCTATTCGAGTGTCTATGATCATCCCGGCTATAAAGCTGGGGAAAGTTGAAATCCCCCATAATCAATATTTGAGTATTGTACCGCGTTGTTACATAGCGCAAAGCATTAATCAGTTTATTGTTTAGGTGGAGAATTGCTGTTGGATAATGATAGATCACTCATGAAGTAAGAGTTAGAGAGCACCACAGTGTATCAGTTATATAAAGGGTCTGGTCGTTCATAGCTCTACAGATAAACGATTGCTTGAAGTAGAGTGATGCTCCTCCGCCATCACCTAAACTGTCACGCTAAAATAGAGACATGCTGGGCAAAGAGAGTTCATTTTCTGACAATGAGGCATAGAACCACGTTTTTGTTATTGTAACTATGTCTGGCGCCGTTTCATTACAAATCTCGGACAATTCGATTAATTTGTTGATAAGGCTGTTTGCGTTTGTATAGATGTACTTAATCGTATCTTTCGTGAGTAATGACGGGGTGTAAACTGAATTTATTGGTCCGACTTCTCTAGAGTCGGACTTAACAAGTAGTGATAAATCATGTGATAAGGCTTTAAACAGTGTGATGCCGGATCCCTCTGAATAGTCAGTTCCTAGGATGATAACACAGGTGAGCTTTTTATTGGTCACCGACCGCTTTGATCAACAATTAGGTTTCGGTGTGAATTGTTCAGTCCGACTCGGTTTGAGCCGGACCTACGACGTATTTTGATGTATTGATTTCTTCCATTTGGATGGAAACGCTGCTATCCGCTGTCTCCAGAAGAGGGAGTGTTTGACTTATGTCATTGGGTTTTTGAGTAATGTCCGTTTTCCTTTTTTCCATTCCGACCTTACTATTTCGGACATAGCGCTGGCTAAGAACGTAATTTTCAGGGATTTCGGTCCATCCCCTTTATATTTTGGCGAAAAAGGAACTCGAAAAGTGTCTACAACTACGGCATTAGAAATATCTAGAAAACACACAATGTAGCACCATTGCTTGACGTTGTGCTCTACGGTTTCCTGAATCGATGTTCGCGAAGTATTTTCTCGTACACCAAGTAGAACTATACTTCGTGATACCGTTTTTTCCCTGGCGTTCAAGTTTCCCTTCATTTCACACCATGGTACATCAGGATATATGCGGTAGTTTGAGTCGGGATCTGTCTTGAGTAGGTACACACTCAGCATACGTTCTCGATATCAGCCTCGAATTTCAGTGCTACCTTGAGCAAGCGAAGTTGACCAATATTAGATGAAGTTTATTAGCGAGTTAGACGAGCCACTTTTTCTACTATTTTATGTTCACTTTGCATTAGGTGGAAAAGGTGAGACCATTTCTCGTGGTCGTGTTTCTGTTTCCTATCAAACAGGCTTTCTTGGGACTCACTGTCGTTCTTGCATATCACACTTTGCACGTACGCGGAGTTCTTATTGCGTATCCGAAAGTCAGATTTTTTAGAATTTAAACCATTTGGGGCTCGACTTTGTCAGTCGGGTACAGCAGTTTTTGAGTGTACAGCTGAGGTCGACCGTAACAGCATATCTCTGTAACAATTTCCTACTTCCGTGGTCATTTTAACTGAATTCAAAACGGGATTAACCCTGCTTTTTTCTTTTTTTGGCACACCAATAGCCTCAGTATCAGATTCCTTCAGTGGTGGTTCCGAAATCGTTGTATTGATATGATGGTTTATATCAGTGATCACTTGCGTACTCACATGATTTAACAATATTTCCTCCACACATCGAAGGCTTCAAAAGTATCGGCAACGTGCAAGGATTTATCTCTGCAACGAGCACAGTCATAGCAGGCGCCTGGAACCTTTTCATTATTTATTAATGCTATCGAATCAGGGGCTAAAGTACGGTCACATTTACCATGGATTTTACCCATACACAAAAAACATGTTATGACTATACACGCCTTGGGACTCACCGATTGTTCACACGGTTTGCACATGACCTCGGGACAATTCTGTGTGTATCAGCTGGGCCGTCCGTGACCATTGTTGCGTTCGCCGGATCCAGGCCCTTGGCACTGAGGTCAAGTTGGTTCCATGTCGCTGTCGGGTGAACAATCTTCGCTGTCACAGCTTGATCGATCGATTTTTTGTCCGTATTTTGGATCTCGTGATGCGGTCACACATGTTGGTAGCGTGAGGTTCGTTGTTCGGCTGAGTGGTGGGCGTTTGGTCGACCGGTCGATGTGGCTGCTTTGAAACTCGTCATTTAGCAAATAATCCACTATAACTCGTTAACCACACAAGGTAGAATACAGAAACAAGTATCAAACTGCGTAGATCGACACGATCTTTGCAATGCTAGCAAAAAACCGTAGAATACTTAGCGATGGGAAAATGTTTGCGCAAGTGAGCGAACTGAGATATTTACGCCGAAAAGGCAACTTTGCTGTGAATCAGTTGACAAGAGCAAAACGAATAAATTTCGATAGATATACTCGAAAGTAGCACAGAATTCTTGGAATGGGAAAAATCTGAGCAGATTCTACGAAGATATGATCAGAAGTGTATGACCAAAAAATGCGACCGCATAAGAGTTGACCTATAGACGAAAAAAGACACACTGAACGCGTCAAAATTGGTTTATTTAGTCAACACGCTGACTCCTATGCTAAGGAAAAGCCGGTGGAATTTCATGTGAAACAATAACTAATAAAATCATTCTAATATTATTCAAATTGGGTTAAGAAAGATTATTCCAGCGAGAAACATTGTAACGAATTTGCCACATCGATGGTAACTTTTCGCTCCTGATGCAGCTTTCTTCAGTCTGAAATTGTTATTACAAACAAAGTTCAGGATTAAGTTACTTTACTTAGTTTACATTTGATGCGACCGGCCCACGCACGTCAATCGGAGGCGAGATCATAATCCAGTCTCGTGCCCACCCTCGAACGTCGTAAATTGTACGCTGTTCCAGTACGTCTACATTCTCCTTCATAGTTAAAAGCCAGGTTTTCACTTGACCGCCTTGTCGCCGACGTTAGATAAGAAAGGGTTTAGGGCCAATGACAAGTTCAATGAGCGATGGGTCTGCCTTTTGTAAGACGTGGCCAAACCAGTGCAAACTTCGCCGTTGGGCGTGAACGGAAAGAGAAGTTATTCCGTTGCTTCGCACCCAAACGGCAGTGTTAGATACTCGGTCATTATACCGGACGCCCAAGATTACCTTAAGTCACCAATGGTCGAACAACTCTAAAGATCGTACATCATTGACCTCATCTGCCACGTCCATATCCATAAAGCAGTACAGGGCGGGTCGCTGGTTGATAAATACGTAGTTCAGTTTTGAGGCTGAACAAGGACCTGCGCCAAAGGGTGCTTTTCATCAGCCGAATCGCTTTGGGAGCATGATCATCCCTTAAATTAATTTTATATTTCGCCAGACCATTGGGTACCATACTTGACCCGAGGTACGTGAAGACTGTAACATACACGATCGGAGAGCCCTCAGCGTTTAGTTTCTGGACGCCTGGTGTAATGATATAAAATACCTAGATTTTGCTGCGTTTATCCCGAGGAAGACTCTTGCAGCAGACCTACTAATGCTGCATGTAAACCTTGGTAGCATCTTGGTGTTTTTACCAAAAGAAAATACAAGACCTGCATGTCAAGATCGGAGATCCAGAGATTCATTGAAACATGAACCCCTTGAGACTTCGTTAATTCCTGGTTCAAAATCCAGTCGATAACATAGTTGAAGTGAACTGCCGATAACTAACAACCTTACATCGCTCCTATGTGCAAATTAAAATCTCGAGATTCTTCACCATAGACGTGAAACCTAGCCTTCGTATAGTAATAGGCTCTAATTAGGCTAACGAGCTTCAAGGGGACTCCATCCTATAGCACGATGTTCCACAAACAAACACGGTCTAGGGATTCGAATGCGGCGCAGAAATCATTAAAACATGCTACCGTTTGCTGTTAATAACGTGTATGGTGCACCAGCATCCTGTTTAATTACTAACGTATTTGTTGGGGGTTCCAGTTGAGGGATTGTCTGGTGACGTTTGATGCAGGATTGTGGAGAGTGTGGCCAATCCATTACCAGCGTCTTTAAAGGATGTCTTCGTCAACAGGCTGATGATTCCTTCAATGCCACAATTCATTATTGCTCGTGTTGTCGGGCCAGTGGATCTGTAGGATCTTCCAAAGACGTGATGACGAAGACCTGGATTTTCTTCATGATGGTGACTGTTGCTCTATAGTTCTCTGTTCCGTAGTGTAGGATTGGCTTTGCTAATCAGTTGAAGAGCCTGTTTTTAGTGGTAATGCTGACCTCGCTGGATCTCCAGATGTTCTACAGTTGATGGAAGGCTGCTCGTGCTTTATCTATGCGGGATATGACATCTGCATCTGTTCCTCCAAGCTTGTCCAGAATGCTGACAAGATTAGTGAAACTTTCCACCTCTTCCAGCACCTCGCCTTTTACTGTGATGGGTGTCGTGTTGGATGCGTTGCTCTTCCCTCTCTTGATGTTTAGGCCCAGTCTAGTTGAGTTAACCACAAGGACGCTAGTCTTTTCTTGCATCCGTTGTTGCGCGTGAGAGAGAAGAGCCAGATCGTCGTCAAAGTAGAGGTCGTCCAACTACTTCCAAAGTGTCCACTAAATGCCGTTCCGCATTTGTATGTCGATATCACCATTATTAATTCTATGTCCAGCAGGAACAGGAACAGATAGAGTAAACAGCCTTACCTCACTCCGGTTCTCACTTTGAAAGTATAAGTGAGTTGTCTGACATGCACTATATTGCAGGTCATCTAATCATATGATTTCCTGATGATTTTGGTGGTTTTTTCTAGTAATCCATAGTGTCTTAATAGTCTGATGATGGTCAGTCTGTCGACGCTGTCAAACGCCTTCTCATAATTGATGAAGTTGATGTAAATAGACGAGTTTTTTATTCCAGGATTTGCTCTGGAATGAGGCGCAGGGTTGCTATCTGATCCGTGCACGATCTCTTAAATGGAAGCCAGCTTGTGGTTCACGAAGATGCAGGTCAACCGCCTCTTTCATTCTGTTTAGCAAGATGCGTTTAAACTCCTTCTCTGGTATAGACAGCAAAGTTATTTCTCGGTAGTTGGAGCAGAACTTAAGCCGCTTTCTTTCCACTCAGGCGGTACTTTTCTTATTCCCAGATCTTGTATAAGAGTAGGTGGAGGAGCTCCACACTGGTCATGATGTCGGCCTCCAGCGCCTCTGCCGGGATGCTGTCAAGACTTGTAGCCTTGCCATTCTTCAATTTCTTAAGGGCGCTGTGAATCTTTTCATTCGTGAGTGCACAGCACCTGATTGGCAGATCGCTTTCAGCTGGCAGTATCTCCAGCGGGTTTGAAGGAGCTGGTCTGTTGATTAACTCCTGAAAGTGCTCCATCCATCTCTTTTTCTGTCCTCCTACGTCTGCTATCGCTTCTTCAACTCCTGTTCCTCACTGGCCTTTTTGGATTGGCAAACCTCCCTGATAGTTTCTTGATGGTGTGAATACATGTTTTTGGTATAGTTCTGATGCGCTGCTTTTTCTGCTTCTATCGCCAGTGTCCCTACATAGCTCCTCTTGTCTGCTTTGACGTTCCGCTGGACAATTATATTTGCTTCCGTATATTCTTCTTGCTCTTCTGCTTTTGTTGCTCTCGTTCTGCTGTTCTTCATCCTCGTTTCTTTTATCTTTTTTCTTCTATCTTCTGTAGCGTCCCTGCGGAGATCCATTCCGTGTGCATGTACGTTATTCGGCCCAGCACTTTTCGACATGTCGATGTCACCGCTTCTTTCACTTTCTGCCATTTCTGCTCTATCACTTTTTCTTCCAGCAGCCTTCCTAGGACCAGAAACTTGTTTAAAAGGGCGACTTTGAAATCTTCTTCCGTCCTGATGTCTTTCAACATACCGGTGTTGTAGCGCTAATGTTGGCTGGACTCCTCTATCCAGTTTTTCTTCAATTCTAGCATCAACTTGACGACAAGTAGATGATAGTCGGAAGCAACTACAGCTTCTCGTTTGATGTAAACATATTGAAGAGAGCGTCGATCTGGTTTTGGTCGACAGATCTGGTAACACCCAAGTCGCCTTGCGTATCCTTCTGAGGTTGAAAACACTCCCTCCGATGACCAGATTTCTTGCGGATCATACGCTTGCGAGTCTGTTCCTGTTGTCATTCATCTCGCTCAGCCCTTGTTGCCCGATGATCTCCTCATACCCTCGGGTGTCACTGACAATCTTGGAGGTAAAGTCACGCATTACTATGACGATGTCCCTTTTGGTCTGTCTTGTATGGTAGTTGACAATCTGTTGTAAAATTTCTCTTTCTCCTCCACTTCACTGTCGTTCCTCAGACCGTAGCACTGGATTATGTCTATTTTGTTCCTCATCTTCTATGTATAGAAGAAGAATGTCTTGATCCGCGGGCGCTCTCTATGTCGACTTGGAAATCATAAGGGTCACTACCCGGATGTGCGCGGCATCTTCCTGCTCGTGGCCCGATTACAAAATGGCTACCCTAAGTCAGACGCATCTGCCGGAATCATTCCATCTTGACTCGCCGATTCCTAAAACTGTGAGGTTATACTTCTTCATCTCTGCGGCCACTTGCATTGTCTTTCCAGTCTCGTCGGTGGCGAGGTTTTCAATACCGCAGTCTGAGTAGCGGCCTTCAGGATGAACCACTTTTTTCAACTGGCGCATCACTCTCATTCAACTGCTTAGCAATATCATCGATGAGCTTCTAACGTTGGTCTGGGTTTCCTAAGACTGTAAAGTTTAAACGCGTCCTAGGAGTTTTCCATCTGCGGTTTAGCAGGCAAAGTCGGAACTTTGGGCGAACAAGAGTGTGATCAGTGCCTGCTGCGTACCGAATCAGCCCCACGATAGAACCTAAAGTCCAGCACTGAGGACATCCAGAGTGCACCATTCAGGATGCTATCGATCTGATTCGCCGTTCTGTCATCATTCGAGAACCATGTTACCTAGAAGACTGGCATTTAGTTTTATAAACACACAAGTGATTGTACCGTATAAGTTCAGTATCTACGGGGCATTTAGTGAGATCAACTGAGGGAAGCTTCATTCGATCCTTACTTGTCTTACTGTATACTCGGTTTCATTGAAACATTTTCAATCCCGTGTCGATCTTTTGATTGATTGAAGTGAATATTCGCTTAAAATCTTTTAGTTCATGGTCGCATTTCTCACTTTGTTGGCTAATAGCAAATTCTGTCAGTTTTACCGTAAAAAAGCAGTAAACTACAAGCAACAGGAAACAACAATAAATTGAATTTTCTTGGGTTCTGAAAGATCTTGTGAGGTTCATTACGCTTCACATGTTCGCGATCGATCGGGAAATTTACAGGCGGTTTGACTGTTTGCTGCTTACCAAGATTTTCTTAAAGGCACGTAATATTCACATGCCAGGTGTCCAGAAAAGAAGCGATGTCGTGCAAAGGGAAATCAAGTTGTTTTTCGCTCACTTGAAAATGCATGTAAATGGTAAAAAGAGTTACAGAAAGAATTTTTCAAACTAAAGAAAAGAACTGTTTGACAATGACACTAGTGTTAGCTAAAAATGTTCAAAAAACCTAGCACAGAATGATAAAGGTCAGCCGAGTTGTTAAAGGTTTATAAATGGATACTGCATTGCAATTGCTATAGGTCGGAAGTGCGAAGATGTTATAATTATCAAACCTTCGGGAAATATGTAAAAATAGTTTCAGTTGTAAAGTGTGGTTCGTTTTTAAACGATTAAACGATAACAAATTGCTGGTCGTCTAATTGTCTCTAAATTTAAAATGAAGGATAAGTGATCAACATATAAAAGCTCATTTGCATGCATCTCCATCACACACACACACACCACATTTTCCATAAAATTATCACGCTGATGAGTGCCCGTCTGTCATTCTGGCACTGGCTGTTGTGGGATCTTTGTTTAAATCGCAACGCTCGCACATTCCGCGCATGAAGGTGAAATGTTTTCAACTCTTCGCCAAACTTTATTTCTGAAATTTCGTTTTTCGGTGGATGTAAAGCCTAGTTGAACATGTTCCAGGTCTTTGTCCAGTGCTCTGTCTAATTGTCATCTCGATGCTAAAAAAGGTTGTATTTAGTGAATGATTAGGAAACATTGTCACACTCGACTAAAGAACAATTTTGATGTAGCATTGGATACGACTTGTTGGTCAAATTCTAATCGTCAGCTGAGCAACCACACTGAAAGCATGCTAACGCTGCCAATAAACAAAGTAATTTGTGTACCGGTGAAAGATCTTTTAAATTATGACAGACGGTATAAAGTTGGAGGTCAACTTATAGTCGACCTTGATCGTGAGGGTCACGGTGATGAGTCCTTACTGAACAAGCGCTCTCTAAAAGAACAATCAAATGGATGTGTAACGCACTATTAAATCTTCTTGAATTAAATAAATGTTGAAATTACTAACAGCAAATATCCGGGATAAACGAGAAATACCTAAAACTTTAACCACTTCATGCTTCACAATTCATACCAAGGGCTTGTTTTACGGCAGTGACTGCTTTAAACTCATATACACTATGCTGCATTTCTTACAGAATAGCAACCATTTGTTTTGAATTCTAGCTTAGTAAATCGCTGAAAAGGGGTGCGCGATATTTGACGAACTATTCTGCAATCGATCCGTGTAAATTATCCACAACCAGACATTAATGTCAAAAATATCTGGGTCAGTTCTCGTTGCTTGTTCACCGTAAATCAGTGTCATATCAAAAAAATTCACCAGGTTGGTCGTGGTCACTGGTTTAGGAATGCGATAAACTGCAAAACAATGATGTATCAATTTCAGCCTAAAAGACTTATCAAAAGCCGAAAAACAATAGTGAAATACATTTTAATTGAGGCAAAGAAACTTCAGTGGGTTACGATGTACACATTTTTGGCCAAATGAACATCCGAAGTTATATGTAGAATCTTGAACAGACGCTTATGCTCGTAAAGGCAAAACCCGCTCACGAGACGAACATCCAGGAACCAGTGCCATAATTCTAATCGGAAAACATCACCGAAATATTTGTAAGTGCGTGGGATGTGAGCCCTACAATTGATTGGTCATTTCGGGTAGTTTGACGCTTGACCGAGAATCACTCTGTGGCGTTAGCGTATAATGCTGTTTACCACTGTTCTTTTGTTTATGGATTCAAAAGCTTGTGGAGTGCAAGTAGGATTGACGTGAATCAGCTCTAGCGGAACAAATTGATAACATGGAAGTGATTAAGCGGAATTAAAGCTTTAAGTGCAGGAACTACAAGCTGAACTGGTTGAAATAGCAAAGGCAGGTAGGAGTGCAACCACCAAGGTGAACGTGGCAGACGTTTTCACAATCTTACCTTAGGTTCCGCAACATGTAAATACTGAGGTTCATGATCATTAGTGTGCACGTAATTTAGGCAAGCAGGCTGATCGGTAAACTGACTTTGATCACACCTGCCCACAAACAAAATACGGGATTTGGCAGCATGTAGGAGGGAATTGGCAGAACAGCTGTCATTCTGTCCCGATTGAACTCTCGTGTTTGGGGTAACCGCAGGCTGACTGTAAAGACAAAGATGATGGTATAAAGCGCGTGCGTACTAAATGCTTCACTGTATGGCAATGAAACCTGCACCACCCACGCAAGACACGAACGGAATCTGAATGCTTTCCATCTACGAAGCATCCGTCGTATCTTGAACATATCGTGGATGTACAGAGTGACTAATGCTGAAGTGATTTCAAAAGCTGGTCTACAGAGCATGTTCAACCTATTGCGACAGCGCCGCCTGCGGTAGCTTGGTCATGTCTACAGAATGGAAAATGGTCGTATTCCGAATGATCTACTCTATGGTGCGTCGCATTTAGGAAGTCGACCATTGGGCAGACCGCACTTGCGGTACAAAGATGTTTGCAAAAGAGTTATGAAAGCTCTTGACATTGACCCCGCGAGCTGGGAAGACCTTGCTCTTGACCGCTTACTTTGGAGGCATTGTGTAAAGCGTCGTCTGCAAGTTGGGGAGGAGCAGATACAGCTCTTGGCTGCTGAACGCAGATCACCGCGCCGGCGTGAAACTGATGCAATACAACCGAGGTCTGACTTTCGTTGCCAGCGCTGCGGAAGAGATTGTTCCTCCCGAATCTGACTGTTTAGTCATTCCAAAAGCTGCAGAACATGAACATTCACGCGATTGGGAAGTACATCCATGGTCAACATCGACCGAAGTAAGCCAACAACAGGAGGGGAGTATGTCCTTTGATGTTGATCTCACCTGTTGATCGCTACAATCTCGGCATTTCTCTCTCTCTCGCTCTCGCGCTCTCTATCTCTATATATATATATATATATATATATAGATATATATATATATATATAGAGAGAGAGAGAGAGAGAGAGAGAATAAATTACACAGCGTCTTTCAGGCATGGAACCACACGTGCAACAAATAGAGCGGAAATAAGTTGCTGTTCCTTCCCTAGTTCAAATATCACGCATTGAAACTGCAGTATTTGTGAAGTTATCTGCTGCAACGAATGGAAAGTAGTGTCCACTAGAGCAGATTGATTGTGTGCTACGTACACCATAAATATAATGATCTGAAAGATTCGTTAGTGCTCACGTTAAACTGAACGGTATACCGACAAACAAGAACAAACGTTGGAATAGATCATAATCATCTCTTTACCTATACTGAAGATTATGCCATCAAACCATTCTATTGAATCTTTTCTCTGCATAAGCATGTCGTGCGTACTATGCTCTATTGTGCACAACGTATTTTCAAATATTCTATCCCGATGTGTGAAGAAGAATTCCTTCAATAACATTTCAAGCGATGCTTAGTTTCCGTTCACCTAGCATTATATTCTAATAGAGATTGAGCCTCGTTTAGTTGGTGACAAGATAATCAGATCAATCTTGCTCATACGAACTCAACATCTTGCGTATTGCTTTCTCATAAATATAATTCACCATGGGTGCAGTCTGCTTCATGGTAAGCATCTCTAGTTCAAAGCACCTTATTTTAAACTTCGGTATTATGGACGCTTTATCCCCGATAATCATGGGCCATGATTGTAGCATTAGCGAGGCTGTGAAAGTTGGCACGCTTTCTCTTCCAACTTTGAAAGGCAGTAGAGCTTTTACCGTGTAAACAACAGAACATTTCCCATCAGAGATGCCGTTAGTTAAGATATGTTGTTTCAGTTTCATCGCTATTGAAGATCGCAAAAAATCTAAGTAAACTAACTTTTAGAAACACTCGATTCCAAAGAAAACACATGTCCCATCTCACCAAATTCGTTCATGCAAAGGATATCTCCCTTAACTGTGTACACATATCCAACGGTCCTGCAGAGCACAGCTAACTGAACCCTAATATTAGCCTACATTTGATGACGTCAAAATCCAGAAACCAGTTGTGGATGGTACATGCGGGAGACGTGAGCAACACAAAACATTGATATTGTAAAACTGTTCACTTTGTATACTTTCCAACTAAAAATATGAATTCAAGTCTGATATATTAATACCGACGCAAAACATGAAGTAAATCATTTGTAGCAATGTTTTTATATTCAACCTTGAACCGTAGTCACCATTTTACTTGTTCAGATATTCTATAACACGAGACTTTTAATTACACATGCTTGACTATCATGTAATCATCTTTGCCTGATTTCTTCTAAAATATATCATGCACTCACATATTGATTTTTGACATAGGGTAAGACTAGCTTGTTGTATCATATTAAGTTGGAACAGTTGTTTAACCACATTTATTCCAGACAAATGATAGTGTATTTTTTTCCTTTTAAGTGAACCAAGGGTATCGACTGATGCTGCGTACCTGGGTCTGCCGTGCACACTGCGCAGTCAGTTTGTGTCTCTGCTCAATCATCCAAAGTGCTTCCAAACTTCCTCCTATCTTATTCGTACAAAAGCAGTTTTCTTTCAACGCGTACAACAGATTTACCTCTAACTCTTCCAAGTAACCGTTCCCAATTTTCTCTCAAACATTTTAACAAGAACCTCATTTCAGATTTATCTCGTGTCCGGGTTAACCAGTCCCAATCGGCGACTTCAGCCATTTTCAAATTTCTATTCAATATATTTTGATAACATATCATTTCGTTACTCGGTCTCCTACTGTGTTTATCCAATATTGTGATGGCTTCTCGGTCGATTTGCTGTGAGCATAAAAATAATCCATATTCACTGAGCACGTTCATTAAGTGCATTGTCGTTTCTCTTATCATGGGACGGCAAAGGACATTAATCGATCGAATGCGAATTCATTCATGTTACAATTGATTACGCTCGCATAAAAACCTGGTCAAACGTTGTAAAAATATTAAAAGTAAACACCAATTCTATTGTGTTGCTCACATCCCATTCACTTACAAACAACAAACGGTTTCTGGCTGTTTGCAGTCATCACATGGCGACAGTAAGATCAGGTTTAGTGAGCCTTGAAAAGTGGCAAACAAAATTATATTTGTATGCTACGGTTTAATTGGGTACTTATAAAGAACCACGACGTTCAAGTAGAGAATCACAAAGTGATTATTGGCCAAGCCACCGAGGCGCTTATAAAAACTAATTAGTTCATCATTGGTGAGCAAATAATAGCCAACTGAATTTGTGCTCCTAATGAAATGTGGTTTGATATTATATATGCTTTACTGATTCCAATTGCTTCGCAAAAACGAAGAGTGTCTAAACATTTATGTTTATCTCCATGTTAAACAGCGAAAGGCAGTGGTTTCACAGAAGCTAATTAAAACGTAGAAGAAATGCGCAATCGTTACTCATTTCACACTTGATAGTGCAACATATCGAGTTTGGTTTAGTAATGACAAAAATGGACAAAATCGAACAAGGCAATCAATTTAGCTCTCACACACCAGAATGGATGCGCAACTGTGCAGTATCAATATTGCAGAGGTGTGAATTCCACTAGCACAAGTGGTAATCAGGTGCTTTCGGATGGTACACGCTCCGGCACCGCACAATAGCAAGAAGCGCTCAAGCGACCGATGACAACAGCGGCAAACTCGCTATAATTCGGATTTTGGAAGACTTGTATTTGAACGGTTCGAGCGGCAGCAGCAGATGTACGAGATCAATCGCTATCGAACGACATATAATTCGTCAAGTTCGATCAAACGAGTCCAACGAGGTGACGGCTGGAAGTGATCCAGTCGGTGAGACATCGGTTAATGAATCAGATCGACGTGACAACCAGCACAGACATGATTCATGTCTGTGTTGTGATTACTTGATTTGCATATATAAGATAGGTGTGTGTTTAATTCTTTGTCAGGTGCTTAGAAAACGCGCTTGACCAATTGGCTTTGTCTTGGGGGATTAGTATGTGGACGTATTTCGTGTTGTACCGGTTGATCGCAGGGATGAAACTGGACGCGATCGATAAGTGGGCGCTCATCGTGGAGTCACGCGGTTAGCGTTTGATCAAGTGTCCGCGAAGCCTGTGTGATAGACGCTGATTTCAATTTACCTAAAGTGATCCTCCTCACCCCTTACCATATATCTTACCGGAAACGCCGTGTTAAATTCAAGATTCTAGAATTTATGGTATAAAAAGCTTGTAGCTGTACAACACCATATGATATTCGTATAAGGACAATAAATCTGTACAAAAAATTGAGGCACTAGGAAGATCGACCGTTTTTGTAGTTTGAATATAATGTCATGTATTGCCTTGGTATGATGGAAAAATATTCGTCATTATAAACATCTTGTGAATTTGCTTAATTCAGTTATATTAGCGGATTGTAGGGTGGAATTACTAAGCATAAATATATCCAGTTTGTTCCTGAAAATCCTTTCTCTATATGACTGTACAACGTCCGACGGTAAGGAGTTCCATTAGAATCAAACGCTCACCGAATAAAAAAAAACCGACGACAGTTTCGGTGAGCATGTGGAATATCTAATCCCAATGTGTGAGTGCGTGTGGTATGGCTTGAGTGGAAGCGAAATAGTTGCCTCAGAGGATGAATCTTTGAGTTTAATATGTTATAGGTGAAGTTTAAATCCCCCACATGCCGACGTGCCTTAGCAATATCGACTACGTCCACACAATGCGGTTTAAACCGTGGTCTAAAACGTCGACGTCAAAATGGTCCTCTTTCCAACACGTGATCAACCAAGGCTGAATCATGAAGTAGGGATTGATAACCCCTTGGGATTGCCTCTTGGTGCGCTTTCGGTATTCTGAAATTTACTTCTTTAGAAGATTGTCCTACGTGAAATTCCGGCCAAATTTAACATTTGAATCTTTACATGCAGATCGTGGTTTACGTACTCAAGACAAATGGCTTGCTAACTCGTGCACAGGTAATCAAATTCCATCAACGAAATGGTTTAAGGCAATGCTTTTTTAGTATTTTGGCAAACCGTAGAACGTAGGAGTAAGCATTGAGCTAGGATTAATAATATACCAGAATTTCATTTTATAATTCTGGTTAACGCTATGCAATTACCTGAAAATCATGATTTTGCAGACATTCATTTTCGGTTTGTCATTCTATTCATTAGTGAGCTCGAATTAGTACACTTCAACCTTATCTAAATGAACACTGTTGAGCATTTCCTTTACTATAGCCTTACTGAAATCTATGTATGCATCTTGCTGCAGCTTAAAAAGTGCAAATCATGCTTTAAACACCATTATTTCTAGTTTACGATTTTTCCGTACTGAATCCGCCTGTTAATAGGAACCAACGTAAATGAACCCTCAATACAACGTATAAGTTCCACAGACATCGTAACGATCTTACTTGTGTATTACATTAAATCTTTGTAAAACAACTCTTACTCAGTCTGAAGAAGCTATACGTTCGATTAATCTTTACCCTGGAATACTGACTGGTACACAATATAAAATATTGTTTCCCGTTGATTATAAAATTCTGAGAATTTCTTAAACTAAAACTTAACCAAACCAAATATAATGTTCATAAAGAGTTCAATATATTGATTTGGGATTGAATGGTGAGATACCACAATAATTTATGCCGATGTTGTCATTTAGGTTGGTGACAATATTCATACCCACCTATTCCCCGAACGTTTGACATCTAACAATCAATCTGAGATCTACAGTTATTGTTTTCATTTAGTAACTATGTTATTCTTTCGCTGTGCCTGCTCAAGTCTCGGAACAAAACGAACTACGTAATGCTAACATTTATCGATAGGAACTTGAATGTATCCCGGGAATTCGAATGAACTACTGAAATTCGGATCTAAGATTCCTGGATTTTAGCATCCTTTAATTGTTGTCGGTCATGGCCGTACAACGCAAGTGCATGGTAAGCTCAAGCTTAAATCCGTTTCACTTGACTAATCAGTTCGATTCACGAAGAATAATCTCTCCTGCGTGCAAAATATCGGGTTGGTATGATAAATTTCGAAGAGTTTTCTCTTTCTTTAATGAGAAGATAATATTATTTTAATACGTTTGGGACCAGTCAAGTAGTCGTAAGCCCAGAAAGATATTTGTATGCAACAGGTTAGAATATTTTTGGGTAACGTTTTCCTTTTGGCACAGTAGCTTCGTCGGTATTTGAATGACGGTCAGAACAGGAAACAGGACTAGTCACACTCTGCCTATCTCATGTAGTTGGCCTTGACAGTGAGCAATCCAAAATGAGTCTGATGTTGTTGTGTATGCAATAACAGGATCATTTAGGTGATTTGCCCATCACCTTGTGCATCCACATCAATTTAATGCGAGTGAAAGTCATTAAGGTCAGTCGGCATTCTGGCCCACATCAGTCAAGGAGTATGACTAAGATGGTTGAGGTTCGGCATTTAAAAAAACCAAATTAAATAATCGTTTTATCCTGGGTAATTTTTGTTCGTATCACCCTTGAGCACTAGTGTGAGGAGATATCTGTCTATCCAACATATTACTGACCGTAATCCTACCTGTCTTAAACTTTTGAGCGACTCTACGCGTAAGCGTCTGTTGTGCGATTTATTAAAGCGCATTAATATTTAAATAATATGAAAACCCATATTTGCATCCAGTTCCATCATACACATCCCACGACC
>JACCGJ010005542.1:0-91247 GCA_013407085.1 Atriophallophorus winterbourni
GTAATTTATCCGTCAATTATTTCAAAAGTTTGTCTGGCCTGTTTCTTATTACCCGATTTTATTATATCATTAAAACAAAATTGTTCAAACGTAGCATTTCTAGTACTCAGTCTAGAGTTTTCGGTAAAGATTGGTGTGTTTTCTACGTGCATGCAAAACTTTGGGTTGCATAAGACAGAATGAATAAGCACGAATAAGCCAGAAGTCCTTTATAAATGTACTGTACCGCTTCTCAACGTCGCTGTTGAAAACTGTCAGCTTGAAACAGTAAATCATTTCACATATCTTGGTTCAACCATTGTGCAAACCTCTCGCTAGACACGGAGATTTATAAACGGATTGGCAAAGCAATTGCCATCAGGTCTTGTTTGAACTCTCGTGTAGGGAACAACCATAAAATCACAGTGAATTAAAAAATGTTAGTATGCACCGCTGAGTACTAATTGCTTTTTGTATGGCTAGATACGCATGCAAGGAAATACAGCTGGGTTTTCTAAAACTGGTTTGCAGAGCATACTACGTCACCGCGCCCACGATGGCTGGGTCATATGTATAGAATGGAAAATGATGGTCGCTGGAGAGTTGTAATCAGTGATTCAGCATTTGCGGTACTAAGAATTTAACAAAAGAGTTATAAAAACACCTATACTTATTTTGTCCTCGCACTTTGGAGGCATTTTTTAAAGCGACATATCCAATCTTGGGAAGACTAGATACTGCGCTTCGCTGTTGTTCACATGGTGTTTGCCGAGCTTGTTTAGTTTTTGTTAGACGTTTCATCATCAAGCTAGATGGCATCATCAGCAGAACTTCTTTCGCTCTTGCGCTCCGTTGCTGGAATTTGATCACTGACAGCGTGCAAATGCCGCAGATCAGCTATGTGCTTCCTATGCTGTGAGCACTGTGGGAGATATAATTCATTTCGATTCGGATTGTTTAGTCATTTGAAACACTGCAGAACATTAAATTTTCATGCGCATGCAAAGTACATCGGTGAGTGATATCAAACGAAGAAGGCCAACAGAATTAGTTCTATACCATATTTGGAAGTTGCTTTCTCAATTGTAGTACATTTCGATGACCTGAGATATTTCGAAATATTATGTATTGTACGAGATGCAATGTTTTCGAAGCGGACTTTAATCTCTTTCACCGAAGTAATCAAACTAATAAAACATATTCACCAAGCACATCAAATGAAAAATCTGGAATTTCGCATACCTGCGAGATTGATGGCATGAAGTTTTCATGTAACCATATATCAATATTATAAGTGAAATAGAGGCATCTCTAACCGTTCCGTAATTAGAAAGCATGAATATCAAACTTAATTCACACTCATTTGTTAATGAAATAATAAAACAGGAGAAATTATGGTCAATAAAAATTAACATAACTAGATTAGTTGGTGATTTTGGACAATATCAAATTCAATAAAAAATCGATTGCGCTTTATTTGACACGATATTTAAAGGATATACAAATTAAATTCTGTAGAAATAGTGGAAAGTGAAATCTCTCTGCCTTCCTCCGAAGTGACAAGTTTCACCAATTTGAGAGCGAACAGATTGAATCGTATAGGTTTCCATTGAGAATGCTTCAAAATTCTTTGTTCATCCCTCCAGTTCTGAAAGATAACAAAGTGTGTGATATGAGAAAACATTTGCCTAGGGTATTAAATACACGCTTATTGTTGAAAATTCCAACTAATTAATTGGATTTTTGTGTAATCTGTGATGTGCTACAATTAGTTTGATGAGTCTTTTTTACATTTAACCAAAATCATTCGAAAGCATAGTTCTTTGAACCATTTCAATAGACCGCTCTCTTATAAAACTCGTGTTACAACGTCCGTACATTAAAAAGTGCTCAAAAAGACGACTACAGTTCAATCAGCTCGTGCATATCATCCCAAAATCATTGGCGGCATACGAGGAAAATGACATCCTAAACTAAATTTGACGACGAAAATCGAAGAACCGTACCAAATACCATACTTCGTTAGCTTATGCTAATCAAGTCTATAAATTAAGGCGATCAAAATATTAATACAAAAACTAAACTGGAGAATAAAATACTGAAGATTTTTTAGATGAAGTTTCGTCGTTTCAACTGAAACACATCATGAATATTATCTGAGTACTTGATTATTGGAAAGACAGAGAAGGGGCTTTGGGTACGTGATCGAAAGACCAGTGAACGAAAAATGGCTGAAGCACAGTCGCGCACAAAGTTTGCAATGCAGAAATTACTCCTTAATTAAAATTGCTACTATTCCCAATATATGTAACTGAATGCCGATAAAAGCAACAACAGTATTCACGTTGTGCAAACTAATTAGAGAGGTGAAGAGTTCCAAATGATGCATGTTTCACATCAGAGCTTTGATTTTCCGGAACATCATTAATTGCTATTTGACCAATTCAATCGAGGCACAATCAATTTCTGCTGGATCTTTGAGGAAGAATAAGATATTTTGGACGTGCGAATTGAGTCAGCGACCAGTGCTAATCAAGAGCTTTCGAACGATATGCAGAACACAACCCTTGGGCACGGCACTAGAACATGAAGCACCGAAACGGCCGACGAAGAAAATCGTAAGCCCGGAACAATTATTATTTCGGAAAGATTGCATGATAATGATTGAAGCGATGCCACACTAAAAGAAAATTAGCAGATGGAGAAAGTCGACCGCTATTGAATGATATGCAATTCGTCAAGGTCGATCAAATAAGCCCAGTGTGTTTAGAGCCTATTCGTGATCGTTTGTCACGACAAATCAGATCAAAGTGACAACTGGTACAAAGAGAGAGGGATTTGTGGTAATGTGAATTGTCTATACAATTGGATGTGTGATATTTGGTTCGTTTGACCGATTGGCATTATTTTGTGTTGCGGGATTCGTGAGTGAACACAATCTGCTTTGGAAAAGTTGACCTCACGCATGCACCATCGCGCAACCTACAAGTGGATGTGAACCACGGGCTTATTGGTTAAAAATGGATCAAATTTCCTCGAAGCCTAAGCAAGCAATCTAAAAAACGTTGAGAAAGGGAACACGATTTGGGTGGATTAACCTGACGAAATCCTCCATCTATGATATATTACACGTGATTTAAAATGCACGGGTTCATCGGATGGATAAATTTGATCGTGCTTAGAGTAACGTTAAAACGCGATTATGAAGGAGTGCTTAAATTGACTTTGAGCCGAAACACAATTCTTTGTTAGAGCACTGGGGATTTTTATGAACGGTAACTGACAGTGAATTCAATGTGAACATTTGTTCACAAATTTGCTGCTTGCTTTATCGAATTTTGAAAGCAAACAACCTAAGTTGTAGGTGGATTGCCGAGTCGGAAGCCGCGAAAAGCACAATATATAAACCCTATGCGATCGAACCGAGACAATGGTGGCAGGCAAAACATCAACAATATGGTAACAGACCCTTGAAATCGACTGGACGCATCTAATGTTTGGAGTTATTGGTCACCTGGATTTATGAACAACTACTATTTCCTTTAAATACGCGATGAAGTGCATGCTTTTTGACTCCCTTACAATTACATGTTAGGGCCGAACAACACGTAAACTGTCTCAAAGTTTAAATGATCCATAAGTTAAAAATGATCAAAAGAACTTCACGTTTAAAGCTTAATACTCCTCCTTGTTTTAGAATTGCTCAGGGTGGTTTAAACTCTCTGAATCCTGAATAGAAAAGCTACTACAACAACAAAAGCGAAAGCGTGGCCTTGGTAATGTTTAGTACTTAATTAATGTTGGCTATTTGTTACCAACATAGAAACAACTAATTGAGGCTTCTTATGAACCTGTAATCCTCACAATTGAAATTCCCATTAACTCTATTTTGAGATATCGTTTGACAATGACAACAATGTGATAAAATTATTAAAGTTGTACACTTGGTGTATTCAGACTCGAAAAACAATGTTTTTTATATTGAAATAAAACATATGTTGACAACGTAATCGTCTTACTTGTTTATATTCAGTGACGATAAAGTTATATTGTGGCAAGAAGCTTGATCATTATTCTGATACACCATGGGAATCATATCCAATGAAATGACACTCCGCAGATCGATACTACCTGACCGGCCTTTATTTGCTAAAGGAGGTAATTTTTTCGGTGAACGGCGAACTAGTGGTGGTAACATAGGGATGCTCGGACGTGGGACCTCTAGGAGATTTTTCGACGAAATTGTAGGAACACTACCCCTTTCGGGTGTATTGCTGTTTTCTCGAGAGTCTCCAGAAGATGTTTCTGAATATTCGGAGTCATCATCAGGATTTATTTGTGGATTTATCACACAAAGACCTCTAAAATATGGAACAAAATGAATAAGGAATAATAATAATAAACGATGTTAAGTAATTAAATCATAATCTGACAAAACTACTTAGATAACTGGTAATCGTTAAGTCACAGTGATATCTAGCAGTAGTTCATGTTATTACTAATTATAATTTTAGGAGATTAACAGCGAAATAAGTTGTTCCCGGCGAAATATTTACGATGGAGTTGATCTAGAAATGTATTACGTTTGGGTTACCATTGTTCAGGATGTCATATCCATCCAATAAACTTAAAATAATTGGATATCATGAGCAATGGCGGTATTTTATGAGAACCAATAAGCATACACAAGCGTGCATATCAACACATAGAAATACTGTTATTTCTTTCACGTAGGCTCTGTTTTATTTACTTGAACAAATAATTTAAAATGGGACCACCTGTCTTCATCTACTTTGCCTTATTGTTTAGTCTCACATTACTCTTCCATATTTAGCTGCTAACAAACATTTGAGTTATATTTATGTTGCTTCGTCATAATATAAAATTATTTATCCAACAACGTCGCGTGAAACACGTTTAACCCGAAATGAATCGATCTTTCAACATTCAACATCTATTTGCTTACCCAAAATCGTCGACCTTTCCACATTTGCGCTCAAACGAATGTTTAGAACTGAAAACATGAAATTATTGTGAGTTCGGGTAGATTGTAATAAAGCTCGGAAAAATGTTTGACAGGAAATCAAAGATGTATATTTATGTTTTTGTGGCATTCATCACAGTCGTACCCGGTTTGAAAATCGCAAATTTATTGGTGGTGATACCTATTCTTTTGAGAATATTTTTAATTTTTTCGGAAACCTCATCAAAAACACGAACCAAGTAACGGGATACAAACATTCACATGTACACGGAGCTTGGGATATAATTTCTAAATATAAGCTCAGAAAGTATGAGGATGGGTCCTATAATACTTCACGTGGAAATGTAAAGATAGAGATTTCACAATACACTTTACTTTCAAAGTAGCACAGCTATCACAGCATCGAAAAATATAGCATTGATCTGTGGCTTCAAGTTTAATGTAGACTGGTGTATTTGAGTTATAGAAACATTTCTTCTGATTCTAAAATTACACCAAACCTAATCCTCTAGATTTCGCAATATAAAGGCAAAAGGTCAGAAACTGGTTGTCTGAATATTTGCGAGGAACTACTAAACCGATCGCCAACATGAGATTTTCTGTAAAATATTCGAAATAACCATACACAAACCTGGCTCAAAGGAACGTCTTGAAATGATTAGCCATTCACGAATGTTCTTTGCCAAGTTTCGTGAGGACAGAGAAAGCAATTTTGGTTTTTTTATTCAGGCCGTGCTTTAAGCGAGCTAATCATATACACCGGAGATTTAATATCAAATTTTATTAATTTTCTCTCATTGTATCAAACCTTAAGTAATATTTAAACGCTGTCTGTAGCAGGAGCAATTTAGCAAAATAGAAGTCATTTACAAACTAAAAACTTAAGTACACACAAAAATACTCGTACAAATTGATGCGATCTCTAAGATTATGCAAATTATTCAGAATTCTTTTTCGATGAAAAGATGTTTGTAGCTGTGATCAACGTCTGGAAACTTTGATTATCCGAAAAGAAGAATCGGTATTGTAAAATTAATGGAATGTTCATTTTTGGAATTATGACAAACAGTTCTGCTTGACATGAGAATGATTGGCATTAAACTTCATTCAACTGACATGGATAGAAGAATAGATTGATAGATTGATTGATGGATTAACAGACGAATGACTAGATGCGTTGAGGCTATAAAATATTGATGATGGCTTATTATTAAAATCAAAATACTATTTTTCTATGTATTAGGTAATTCTTCTCTTATTACAAAAGAAATTAAACAAGTACATAAAGTTCTAATTTTAGACCATTGTGTAATGAGGGTCTAATAAAGAATCACGTTGTTGAAATACAAAATCACAAAGTGATTCCATGTTAAGCGCTCTTAACGCTTTTAAAAGAACAAGTATGCGTTGCTCGCATTTCCTTCGCTCACACTTCACAACTGATTCCTGGCTGTTTGCCATCTTCACGTGTAGATAGTAATATTAGTTTCAGTGATTATTGAACAAGTTGTAAATTTATGCAAAAGATATACATCACATCAAATTTTGAACAGGGTTCTCATAAGGAACAATGATGTCGGGTAGAGTACGACAAAATGATATAGAAAATCCAGGTAGTTTTCACCTAGGGTTGAAACATGTAATTATAAAAAGATGTGAAATCATTCGAGCGGTTTTTTTTCTTTTCATATTTGTAAACAATGACATGATGTTACAGCTTACTTGGCACAGTTTCTTGTGGCTACGGCTCTCTTCCATAACAATTTCGCTTCTGCGTTTGAGTGGGCCTTGAATCCGAGGCGGACTTCACACTAATAATAAATGTTTAATTTCATTAGCCGTATCAGACAACTGCGTTTGGGAATGAACTAGTTGAACGTTTGGTTACGAATTGAAAATTAAGATACATCATTAATCTCGACAGAATAAATCAGAATATTAATAAGGGAATTTTAAAGTGCAAAATTATTGAAAACAAATGGGCAGTTTTAAGTACAAAATAGAAAAGCAGAAATTTTGGCTGAAGGATGGGTGGCTGGAAGAAAAGATGGGTGGTTGGATGAATGTATGTTCGGATGAAGGTAAAATGCAGTTTTGCCGGATTAGATTATTAGATAAAGGAGTAGATTCAGAGACATTGTTTGTATATGTTTAACACAGTTTAGCTAATTTAGTCGAATAAAAAGAAAGCTGATGTGAATATCAGGAGTAAAACTTCCCATCACATGCAACTAACAATTATTGATATAGTCTTTGCACAGATTTTTTCGATAACACTGATCGAGTCAGATGCCGTGGAGCAATGGATAATAGGTAGACAGCTTTAACACTGAACAAGTCATTAATATCATATTCTTCTAGATATTTAAAAAGTTGATCATGACAGTCCAGTATGTAAGCAATGGAATCAAGTGATAGAACTCTGCTTGGGGTGACACTGAACCCATGACCGACACTTTTGTATTTCCACGGCAAACTAACTGAGCATACATCCGCCGCCTGATTGATTGCTATTCAGCATTTATGAAGCTGGCACATTTGCGTAGATTATATGCAAGACAAGACGTGGAGGAAACAGTAGCATTTGCTCTGATCGCTCAATCCATATAATCGAAATATCTGGTCTTCTCTTCAGTTAAACGTAGCTAGCAATGAGTGAATCTTAAGGAATTTGATATACAATACGAACTGCGAAGAATTTGTTTTGGTTAGATGAAATCAGCGAAACCAACCTGTTTAACATGCTCAAAAAGCTAGGTAACGCCAAGTCTTTGAAGATTTTAAAACACTTTCAAATTGGCTAGATTCTGTTTCGATGAGTTCAATTACAATTGAGTATTTCACTACGTGCCCTCTAATACATGCGCGAATAAAATTAAAAACCAGACTGCTCAAAAATCGAAAATTAAAACTAGTTAATCACATGATCGGTTAGCTATGTTAATTTCAACATATTCCAGCTTAGCAAGACCGCGGCTTCTTGATTAAAGTGATAGCTACACAAGTGCAAATTGATTTTATATCGATCTTTCAAGAGTGATCTGTTTTATTGTGAATTTCATTCAGACATCTGCAGCGTAACCTAAAGCAATATGCGAAAGTGAGTCCACACGTATTCCATGTTCAGCTCACGATAACAAGTTAATTCAGATTTTACAAACAATAAAAACTATTATAACACGATGAAAAGTGTGTTACTTTGAAGTAACGGTTGATTTCCCTTCGCGTATCAAACCGTATCATAAAAATTTGTAGACCGAACATGAGTTAGGTAAGGAAACCCATTTAAACAGGTAGATCTATTGATTAAATTGCCAGTCACGACATTTGCGCAGCACGGAAAAATAACTCATTAATAAAAATACTTCCGGTTTTATGGATCATTTTCAAAATGTATTATTTTTATGAGATGAAAGTGTGCGCGATTGAAAATTGCTCAAGTTAATCTCTCACCTGACCTCGAGGAATGACTATTACCAAATATTTCCCGGACCGTTCAACCTCACGGATTTGTTGCCTGTAGTACATCAAAGCAAAATGATTCAATCGAAGTGGCAGATCTATTTCGGTTGAGGAATTAATTTTTGGTTAATTTAAAATAACAGACTTCTACAGTAACTCAAAGCAACTATCGCATTTATCTTTATAATGGTTCCTCATGGCAACACACACAAGATTTGATTTGGACGTCTTTATGTCCATGTCAACATTGGCCTATATTTTGCTTCAGCAAATTATAAAGAATTCGATTGATTAAAACAGGCTTCGTCAAATTTAAAATCAAAAAGGTTGAGTGCGCCAAACAACCCTAATTTGCATGCATTTCCTTCAAACACACCACGCGACCTGTTCCGCGCTGTTAGCACTCATTAGGCAGGGACAATATGATCAGGATCCGGATGCATTGAAACAATGGAGGAATATTAAACATTTTGAGATTGTAAGCCACAGTTAGATACGGTTGATAGCTCCATATTTGAAGCGTTTTTCAGCATTTTGGTTTGAATTTGATAGAGCTTCTAAGAAGGTTAGGCGGAGAGATGAGACAGTTGCAACAAGAGTCACAAGAGTCATTAATTATTCAACGAAATAAATGTGATATCTATCACCTGTGGCCTTAATTCGCTGAAAATGATATTATATGACATATGACGAACTTTAGCAATAAATACAGCTCAAGACAATCTCGTGTGACTTTCCGTGTAGCTGACTATCACCAACAAAAGAATGGACTAAGACCTGTGAGTAGTCATCACAAACCAGTTATTTCGGACAGACGAAGCTCCATCCTCAACGTTCAACCCCGTAAGGACTTCAATAAATCGCCACATAATGGCATCTACGACACATATGTTCCTTGACACCCGTCAATTTGCATGCTATTAAGCAACGCCTATCTGTGCTGATTGGAACAAACATAACGTTTTAACGAAGGTCACGCGTTTATCAATCAGTCCACCACAAAGATGCCGAATCACACATAATTATCAAAGAAATCATGTGTACTGTTTGAGTTTGTGACGCAACTTCTAATTATAATCTTCCATATCGCTGAAATTGGCGTCCAATAATACTAATGTAATCTATTCAAATTATCTTACTTATTATAACTTCCGCCAAAAATCGATTTTTGGAAATTAGTCACGAGTTTTTCTAATACGAAATGAAATTTGACGAATCCTTGCGACCAAGAAAGATCCAACCCACCCCAAAAGCTGTAATACCTCATCTTCTGGAGCTCACATATAGCTGAAGTAACAATGGAGCAAACAGAATTTTGACGTCAATGAAATAAATGAATTTCTGGACTCGTATTGCTTGTGATGTTAAAGAATTCCCGTGGACGTGTTCTAGATTTCAGGAGACGAGAGAGGACAGACAAGAAACACCACCGGGTTATGGCGTGGAAGATCACGCAAGCTTGGGGCACGGACCTAGTTGGACCTCTACCTGCGAGCGCTATTGGTAACCGCGTGATGGGCCCATGATTTCACTCGTGAAACAGAAGCGGTTCCGATACCAGTTAAACTACTAGAAACGGTGGAGGACGTGTTATCGAGAAACGTGATTTCCTGATTCGGTACACCAGGAGAAGTATGGGCAGATCGAGGTCTTTGTTTTGAGTCACAGCATTTTCAAGCTGTACTGGAATAGTAGGATATCAAGCTATTAAAGACAACACCGTACCATCCACAGACGGATAGTATGATGTAGAGTTTTAAACGAACGCTGAACCAATGGTTGCATTGATTGCAAATCTACCACAAGTCCTCCTGAATTATCCTACGATAAAACACGCAAACACACAGTGATTTTTGATAGAGAATCAAAAGCGTTGTTAGATATCGGGATAACCGAGCAAGAAGATTTGAAATTTTAAGTAAAGGAACACATGTCCGGGAAAGAATAACCGTATGGAAAACTAAAATCAGTAGGGCACAAAACAGGCTGGTTTACGAAGAGAATTAAGATCAACCTATGAAAGCCATTTCAAAAGGGGTACCACGTAAAATTCAAGCTCTAATATCGAACGTGCAATACGAGGGTGAAAATTATATGACAGGAAAATTATAAATGTTAGTGGTGACGCAACGCGAAGCATGCACAAGAATACGTAAGTCTGTATTTCCTTATTGATTTTATACACTCAGATTTTCCGTATATTCTTTTAGACTTTACAGTATTTACATAGAATATTTTCACGCTTAGCGCATCACGTTATCACTACACGCACTTTTAAAAGAATTACGAGATACCGGAAATTTTAGTGAAAACTTTGTCACAAAAATTTGGTTACGGCATTTACTAATGAAATGGATCAAATGTGGAAACTGAAATTATTTGATGGAAACATTAAAGTAATGGATGAGTTAAAATTCTGAATGTGATCAAACATGTAATATCGAAAAAACTTACCAGGAGAAAACATCGGTTCTTTGCCCGTTTTTAAAGGCTGATATGCCTAGATGATTGAATCCTATACACAAACCGTTGTCGAATTGATCCTGAAAGACGTCATTGATTCAGAATGCGGACAAACGAGTGTTGACTTAATCACCGATAAAAATACCAGCTCAAAACGATTGCATAACCGAAGCACTTATTAATTGGCTGTTTATCAAAGAGACAAATGAATGCGGCCATTTCAGTAATTCAAACGGTGTCTGACAGAGCTTCAAAAAAAACCATAGTCTAATCATTTCCAAAGCATCTGAATACGCACCAGAAATAATCCCGAAGTTTAATAAAATTGTTGGTTGAACGAAAAACTGAGTTTGGATAACATGTAACCTGAATCCTCACTCATGTGGTTTACTTTGCAGTATCAATACCTGGAAACAAACTTTATTTATATAGCGACTAGGACAGATCCATGCTCTCAATCTGCTTATATAACACTAATTCTTTGCAGCCATGATTAACGTAAATGGCTTGTGACAATTTAGATAGTTGCATAAATATCAAAATAGGATCGCCAACTGGCATTGTGATGCCTAATTGATGGAATACTCTCAAAAAAAAGATTAAGTTCAAACTGAAAAAACGTGAAGGATCGTAAAAGGCTATCGAAATGAAAGTAACAAATAACATGTTGTTCACCATTCTAACAACGTACATTATCAGTAAGCGTCTAAACGCTCTGTTTGACGCATCAATGAAGTCTAGTAAATTCTATAATATTCATACTAATAAGCCGAAGATTATTTATCAGTGTACAGATATGATGCTATTTTAGAAGTCTGTGTCCATGAACATCTTATATGTATATGGGTGAATTCTTTGCTTACCATTACTTGAAATGGCTCCATTCCATATGTTTCTACTTTGCTTGCTCTCAGAATAAATTCATCTATAGCCTGTTCTTTTGAAATACCCCTGAAAGTAAGTAAACATCATTTTATCATAATTAGTTACTACTCAATACAAGTTAGTACGATAATTTAAAGACTTTTACTCAACTCACAGAATAGGCTCTAGATGTTGACGTATGCGACTGACAACTTCTGCCGGGATGTTGGGGAGGATTCGCAATCCACCAGGAATATTTACAATGTCGAATCCGTCGGGAATGCTTGAAAGTCCATGGTCAGCTGCATAAGGAATTGTGATTGGGTGTATCTTAGTCACACGCAAATACATTCAACAGTAAACCTTCGCAATCAATGATTTGATTATTTTATTTTTCCGCAAACAGAGTTTGAAAGCGTAGGTTGCTGTAAAATGGGCGTCTCAGGTATGTTAAAATGGTACGTTTCGGTTGATAGAATTAAAAATGAAGTAATTATGGTTGGTTAGCTGGAATTCAATTATTTTAATATGTTGCTCCAACGGGAATTTATTTCATTATATGAAACGGATACCAAAAATTCTAAATTGCATGTATTTCCAGCAAACCACCTGACCGGTTTTGTGCTGTTTGCAATCATCTGATGTGGGCAGTACAATCAGTAACCGTATGTCTTGAAAGAGTGGAGGAAATGTAAATAAATTTTGAGCTCCTATGCAACTGTTGAATAAGGCTGATACTGAGTATGTATGTTTAGATCGAACGTCAATGTTTTTTGTTTAAGCAAATAAAGCTACAAGCGTTTAGGCGCACCTTGTGTGAAGCAATTTTTCTTCTTAATACCCAAAACCTTACCTTGGATAGCATATGCTGCGAGATCATATGTCGCCTGGCTATATGTTCGCAGCCGTCCCGTGTAGAAGTCTCGTCTTAGTTGTAAGTAAAACAAGAACCTGAAAATAATAGGCAAGTGAAAAACATTAGGCAATATCCTGATGAACAGAACAAATTGTTTGGTATTACTTGTAGCTTTTTATGTTTTTTAAAGAATATCGTGCAAATTAAGCTGTAGGTATCTAACTTTGTACTTCACTGAGTACAAACGAACGCATATCTGTTTTTGGCTGCATGCATTATCAGCAAAGTATCAAAAATCCTTGTAGTTGTCGTATACACGTAGCTTGTAATTTTCAAATATTACTATTACGTTGATCGTAATATTCTATGTCGATTTAAGGTTGTTGAAATTTTGACATCTGGCGTAGGTAATTGTGCAACACCTATTTCAATTATTAACTAATAGTGAGTGAGACGCCCAACATAAATTAAGCAGGTTAAGAATTAACTGGGATTCAATTTACCACAGAAACTTGTGCTGACGACAGTTTCAACTTTTTTTAAATTTCCGCCTGTGACAACAAAGCAACAGAAAAATGACCCAAACAAGTTAAATGTGGAGTCTCCATGAAAATTCCTTTTCATGTTGCCCATTTTTAATTGAAGTCACCTGCAAGCCTAAAACAACAGTTTAGAACCAATTCGCTTAATTAAAACAATGCCCAGCGGAATGGGTAAAATCAAATACCGGTCACGTGATTTTCCATAGGAAGTTGGCTGCAAGTTGGGAATTCGGTAAAGTTTAGATGAACTAATTATACCAAAACAAGTCCATAATTGAGCTAAATCCACGTGGACTGATTTTGGCATCACTTCGAATAGGAATTAACTAACTGAGTTAACATTAAAATTAGTTTAATCCCCATATCCACCAAAAGCTACATTCAAGGAACATTTTTAATGTGCTCTGACATATGGACAAAAAAGAGGCCACATTCTAAGAATGTAGATTGAAATGTCAGCAGACGTCTCACAAACGTTGTGACTGACCACTATGCAGGAACAGTCTTTGGCACTGTTATGACTAGTTTATTTCAGAATTCACGAGAGATGGTAAATGGGGCTCGATTTTCAATGAATCGTATCATACACAGTGCATTGTAGTGCGAACGAGAATATTTGATGGATGATCACCACTGAAATGAAAAAAACCAACTTTTGCACTCGGAATTTTTTTAATACTTTTGTCTGCACATGGTAATGAAAGCATCTTGATCATGTTTGATTGGACATTGCTTATATCCATTTTCTTGTTCGAAAGTGATCCGAGATTTGTCGCTACTCATAGGTTGGAGTTATACTCTGTGCTGATTTTTGAATAGCCGTTGTCTCGAATGCAGTAACAGGGCTTAGTTTTGTAGCCATCATCAAAATATCCATGAAACGATGAAAAAATATTTCAACGTTTGTCATTTATGATGAGTTTACTTCTCTATCGCTCTTTTTAAATTAAAGCCAAGCAAAGCTGTTACTGTGCTTGTTTCTAGGCTTTAGTTCGAAGAATTATCGCTAGCAAGAGTAGCACTGAGGTTTTAGAGGCCGGGTAACCATAATTTGATGTCCCTTCACCAAGATCAATTTAATAACTATTATACAATGGCAGATTCAAAGTAAAGCTTTGTTCGCCGTCAAAGAGCGGTATCGAGTCTCGAGTTAACTGATTTTACTGTATTAATATGATCATATATACCCTCCATACAACGTGAGTCATAAAAGTAGCTGTAGAAATCCGTAAACATCAGTTTCACTCATGTGCCTACCCATTTATTCCAAACTATAATTTAAGGTATAAGCTAGTAATCATGTGAAGCAGATCCTGATAATGAATATAATTTATTTGCCCTGTAGTGTTGTAGCATCGGTCACAGCATGCAACTTTGCTGAGTTTTCGAAGCTATTCAGGGTGAATATCTAGGTATAATAGTGTATTATCCTAAATCATTCAAATCATGTCAGTCAATTAGCGCTTTATAATTTTCGTATCCACAATATCGCTTTAATTAAATTGTCGCCAAACAAATATTTTTTTGAAAATTTTTGATCTCGTGCTAACCAAAGTTAACGTAATGAGTCACGCTATCTAACGGTAACTGCAAACCATATTACCCAAAGCAAATCGTGAAGAAAAAACACTATTTTTCTGACAAAGCCTTATTCCAGCAGAAAAGTTAGCGAACTTGCTTGTACAGTTTATTGGTTTTCGGTTTACGTTAAACTAACAACATATATCTATGTAACAATCTTCACAGTAATACCTCGCATGTTTATCGCGTCCACAAATTTCTTATGTGAATATAGTTTACTTCACAAAAAATAAACGTTAGCAAAAAAATAACGGTAAAACAATTCGAGCAACCAAAGCATTGCATCCACATTTCGTTCCGAATTGATCAATTTCACACACAACAGATACATTTGGCACAGATCATATCAACCCACTCGAATTATACGCGCAACCCACCTACGCAGTGATTGTCCAAAACTGGCCTCTATAATTTCACCGCTGACGGATGATTCGCGTAACACGCACAAATCAATCTGCGATCCCCACAAAGTGCTCGAGCGCGCACAAATGCAAATATGTTGTCCCCAGGCTAGCTCATCTGATAGCCGTTCAGAATATGAATATCACATGACGGATGGCTAGCGGACGTGGTGGACGTAATCTATCTCGAATTTGTTGAGAGAGCTATCGGATTTCAGGGTTATACGATTATTGATATTCAGAATCCTATAAACGTTTGCGAATCTTCTTATATTTTTCTGATATGGTACAGTCAACCATTATTGACCGATTATAGAGCCTGCATCTGTCATGTCCTTATTAGCATCGGGTTTGCAAATGCTTCTATTTATCACGGAGAAGTAAACGAAAACTGTATTTTGAATAGCCTGATTGATGCACGCGGGTTTTGATCGCAGAAAAGCTAATGCGGCGCAAAAATTATTGAATGTTCTAATTCCTGAATAGAGGATGAGATATATGCTTCACGTCAAAGACACGCTAGCAAAATGTTCTCATCTATAAACGAACGCAACCCATGCAAAACAGTTTTAGAAGAAGAATGTTATTAAAATGAAGCTTTTAAAAATAGTAAGCTTGCGTAATAAGTAATCATCCGGTTTAGCGAACAAACGCTATATTTTTACAGTCTTCTGTCTATAAGCAGTCTTACATTGGCCACGTGGCGGTTCAGACATAAAACACGTGATTACGCTCGAAAGTATCTAGAATGATGTAACAATCATAGAGTTATTGATTGTTTAATACACAAAGTATATATGCATTTAACCGAGTTCAGTAGACGGCGCTCAAATACTAGCACGTGAGAAAAATGAATGACTACATTATGTATTGACATATATGTCTGGAAAAATTCTTCAATATGTCAGTTTGAAAGCACATGGCTTTCTAACGCTTACTTGGAAGTCGAATCTTTGAAAACGCTGAGGGGATTCGGTGGATAGAATGATACACGCATCCTGAGTAGTTCATCCTTGAGGTCTGTAATAAGACACCAAAGAATATCAGGCCATAGTCCTTCGTGATTTTAATAAACAAATAACAAAAAATTGAGATACATTATTTAAAATCAGGATAAGAGAAATCTGAAAGCGGAGCAAGTGCCTTACAATGTTCCTTGATGCAGCTTTAATAAAGTTTTGGAATCAGTGTATTTTGACGGTTCTTTTATTGAATTAGCACAATCATTCAACCAATATTTAAAAATGTCCCTCCAATACTTTAAGTTGCATCTCTCCCGGAAGAAATACTTTGAAACTTCATAATGCCTGCTGACCCAAATATTTAATTTTCGGCTAAATTAAACGATTCAAATTCACATATATTTGAAATCTGACGAAGCACCAGACATGCAGTAAATTCCATGGGTGTAAAAAAGTTTCTATTCTGTACTGTTGAAGCAGGAGAGAATATAATATACGTACGCATGTCTGCCATCGGTTACACACCAATGTTTAAGGAACACAAAGTAGGCAATTGATATTTGAATCGGTGAACTGTTGTTTGCTAACGTGCAGTACTGGTACCAATACGTTGGTCTACGTTTATTCACTGACACTCTCTGCGACGTCTGATGAAAAAGGCGCTTTTTATCATATCCTCACAACAGTCCCCAAAAGCGTGCCACTAAAAACTGTAGCGGTGTTTCGTGATTTCAAAGCCAAGGCTGGTGCAGATTACGAGTCTTGGCAAAAGTTTCTCGAAAAGTTCGGAGTAGATAGAACCAATGAAAATGAATCACGCCTTTTAGAACTGTGCCCAATGTTTAATCTTTGTGTCAGTAACACTTGCTTTCAAACAAAACCACAGTATAAAGTCTCTTGGAAACTTCCTCGGTCTAAGCACTTGCATCAGATTGATCTGATTATTGCTAGACGCACTAATATAGGAGACGCAATCCTCACCAGATCATATCAAAGCGCAGAGTGCGACACTGACCATTCGCTGGTTTGTGAAAACCTGAAGTTTCCCCAGTCGCGATTTCCCTGCGCCGAATTGTCTGCTAAGTCAGGAATAAACGTCATTCGGGTGTGCTAACCAAATCTAGATGTTCGATTTTCCAAAGCCTTCACAACTAAATTTAACGTAACAACTACACCCGAATCGGCTTCAGAAAACTGGGAATCGCTAAAAAGCTGCATATACCGACTCGCACTTCCTACCTACGATGCAAAGAAAGCTTGAACGAGCGACTGGTTTGAGGCCAAAGCTTTCGAGATTATGGTTGTCTTGTACATGAAACGGTCAGCATTCTTTAAGCATTATTGTTAAAAAGTATCGACTATCAAATACTTTGATGTATGACATTTGAGGAAACCAAATAGATTTTTATTTACAGGATAATATATTTGTACTGAAAGGCCCCGTAATACAAGAGTAAGAAAATAGAAATGGATCAACATCAACC
This sequence comes from Atriophallophorus winterbourni, assembly GCA_013407085.1. NCBI lineage: Eukaryota > Metazoa > Platyhelminthes > Trematoda > Plagiorchiida > Microphallidae > Atriophallophorus > Atriophallophorus winterbourni. The sequence continues at coordinate 17,579 of JACCGJ010005542.1, forward strand.
ATTAAACAACAATCTATGTCACTTAAAATTGTTCGGTCGTTATACATGTTGGCCAAGGCAATGAAATAAAAATCGAACAGAAATGTGGCGAACTCACCCTTGACTTGCTTGTAGAGTTGTTTGTCCAAATTCACCCATTCCTAAATAAGATATACAAAATGTAATAACATCAAATATGCTACAAAAACATGATTTTCGCATATCACTGCATCGCAATCGAATCAGGTGTAGTAGGAGTTTACTGATGGTGATTAAAATGACTCTTGTTTTATTGAACTTATGATTGGTGAGATTGTCGCAAACATCGCACGCATGTATGAAAATCATTCAAACAATATTTAGTTTCGATTGTGATCCGGAAAAATTTCTAGATTACAAATATACTTGGCCCATCGCGCAATGAGTTTACCATAGTAAGCGATGAAAAACTAGTTTAAATAAACGTAATTCAAATTCGGTGGTCGATCTGATGACCGAACTTATTCAACACAATTAACCACGTTAGTCATCCGACCTATCTTGCCATGACAGTACACTAAGCATACATTTAAAGCTAAATTCCAGGGTCGAACGCATATTCAGAGTAATCCATGCTAAGTGTATTTTCAAATTGCGAGGGAAAGGAATATTGTTTGAAATATTCCAAATCCAATCTATTTACATCTTACTTGGGCTAGAGGTGTTCGTCATGTTTAAAACAGGTTAGCACTTTGCAGCATTCGTCTAAATGCATATTGAATTATCTTCTGATCAGGCATTGCGTAACAGACTGTTACCAAAACAAGCAGTTTTTGGACAATGGCAGTGAATTTGAAGCACAATAATCGTGCGAAAACTTACAAAATAGAACCAGGAAACGATAAAACTAATTAGGCGGATTAAGACCAACAATTATGTTCAGCGGAATCATCGCATGCAAAACGATTACCTGTGAAAAACCGCGATAACTTGTATGGTCTGATGTATTGGTTCAACTTACAATTAAATCATTATTGCCGATGTATCGTATTCCGAAATAACTCATGGTATCCATCACATTCAGGTAACGACAAACTTCGCGCAAAACGGCACTACCGAGTGTTTTAGGCTGTGGAAAGTAACATATATGCAAAATGTTTCGACAGAAGAAAAAATTTCATATTTTAAAATCAATTGAGATTTTCCATTTTTCCAATTTACTACATACGTGTTTAATTTGTTGTCGATGAACCAAGCTGTAAATATAAGAGAGTTTTAAGGTATCCGTTAATTTCGGGCACTGAGTTGATTTTCACGTTACCCTCAACTCTGTCGCAACTATAATTTTGACGTCAAGGAAAGACCTTACACACTTTTTGTCATGTTGGTATTGCTTTGTCGGACATTGTAGTTATGGAAAGTTGTTATTAGAATAAAAATGGAATGGGCCGTTTCTCTTTTGACGTTTTACCACAGGTAGAACAGTGAAACAAAGCGTCAACTTAATACAAAATATATTGAAAATGGATTAGATTTATAATGATTTGTACAATTTACAGAGCAAAAATGAGCTTGTTTCGAATACCAACATTTAAATCTCGGATTGGCGTTCATCAACACTTGAAATCTGATATTGTAGAACCATCACTATTGTCCCTAATGTCATGATGACATCGTTTCGGCTATCGTCAAGTGAATTCACTTCGACAGGTACACGAAAAATAACAGTTAACATAAATGATGCAAAAATCGAACTTAACGCAGAGGATTCGTTGGCATTTCGTAGGCAATCATCGAAAAACTATTTTCGATCATTACAACTTTCGAGCATGTAATATGCGCAGACAAGCGAACCAACTTTTGATAACGCGACCCTTTTTTAAACGCCTTTTCGACAGAGCCTCATGTTTAAATACACACCGTGATCATATTGGCTTATTTAGACTCATTTATAAGGGTAATTGCATTTTATCTTTGTTCATCAAGTTCGGTGATTACATTCCGTTTATACAATGCGAAGTTTTAGAACTACTAAATTTAAACCCAGTGAACAGGGTGCTAGGCTATTACAGTCATTTTCTCAAATATGTTGATACTGGTGGTGGGATCGGGGTTAGGCAAATCTCCCGTAACCCGCGACAATGGTGGGATTTTAACCTTGTCCTTCAGTTTGTAAGACGAAGCTGTAGTCCGCCATCCCACCACATCTCATTTATGGAATTAGAGACGATTAATGCTAACATACTCTTAAGGTTAATTGAACTTAAAATGCAAAGACGAATAACGCCCGTGTTGCTTCATGAAACCAAGTGAATACTTTAGATGATTTTTTCTTTATTTGCAAATCAAACTTGAAAGCACATTCACCCAGCATATAACACCAGCTAATGTCTGCTCTTAGGACTCACAGTGAAAGCTATAGTCACGCATCGATCGTCCATTAAATGCACTTCCCGTTTGATTGTGCACAAGTTTTCAGTGCTACTGAAACGTCGGAAAGGGTACGGAGTGAAAATTGTGTCAATGAGCGATTTCTTTCGGCGGGTGCTTGGGCTCGTTAAGGGATCGGTTCGGATGTCGTTGGACATTATTCCTGCTAAAATGCGAGAGTAACAATTCAAATATGTAATATAATTTTAGTTGATTCATTATTTGTCAAAATATTTAGACGAAGAGTGAAGTAGCATTGATAAATTATTGAATTTCTCTGGGATCAGGAATTATTTGTCTACCTTGATTCTTGATTCTTAGCAATCACGAATAAATCGTGAGAACAATTTAATCCTACGGCTTCGAAATAGTGAACATTTAGGAATGTGCAACATAAATTGAATTACATATGGACCTGGAAATGTACAGAGAAATTGAAATACGTAATCCCTATCATGCTAATATCGTCCCAACGAGATACATGTTGTCACTGTGATGTGTACTGCAAACATTCTGGCTCAACCATATGGATTAATGCGTGAAGCTCTACAAACGGCTCAAGTATTCCTGAGTGATTTACGATGTTTAATCTGTTGGTAAATTCGAAAGCCTAAACTTATTCTGTGAACTTAATCAGATGGTTTCAACCCTTAAGTTTAGTGCATCCACAAGCTGACAACGAAGACAAAATGATGGTATACAGCGTGTACTTTACTGCATGGCAGTGGAAGCTGATTGTTCACCATTTGTGTATTGAACCGATCGTAGGTTTACCAAATGTATGAGTGCTTTCTAAAGCTCGCGAACAGAGGCAGTTCTTCTATGACAGTCTATTATGAAAGCGTCGTCTAGGTTAGTCTGTCTGTACAACTTAGCTTCAATGTATGTTTGGACGTTTTCTCCTCGAAACATTCCCCGTGCTCCTAAATACGTATATTAACCAAGTGTTTGATTACTCACTGCAAGCTTGGACACCATGGCTAGAAAAGAACATCAAGATGCTCCATAGGATTTATCACAGAGCAACTAAAATGTTAGGCTGTCTTCGTAACCACCTTTGATAAGGATCGACTGGTGCAACTTAATTTGACTACACTTTATCGTAGATTAGGATAGTTTCTCGTTATAAGATGGATGAGAGCCGTCAAACAGCGGGGAAAAACATATTGTAATTTGTTACCGTTTTTAAAATGGCTAATCGTAGCCGTAGGATGACAGATCCATAGATTTGATCTGGATCAACCGATTCAACTTCTTGATGTATTACCCGATTAATTGATTTAGGAAATTCAGTCAAAACAGGAGGGAAGAGCAAGATGAGTTAACGAGAGATGTTGAGCGAGCCAGTCATATGTTCATTCAACGATTGATTCATTCATTCCATTATACGTCTATTCATTCAGACATGCCTTCATGTAACAATTTACACATCCATCTATCCATCCACAATCTATCTATCCGTTTATGATCAATCGATCCATTCTTACATAGGACCATGTATTCTTCGATCTCTCTCTAACTGGGTCAGTAAATGTCCTTTATCTAGCCCATGCATGTTGTCATGATATTAAACCACATGGAATCTTAAAAAATGTGTAGTAATACATCATCATCGATGCTGGCGCTAACGTTTGATTTACGTGAACAAGCCTATCAATGGACAAAATCACTCTCTACGTGTCATAAAATTAAGCATAAAATTTGATAGGTAGTTGCGGAATGCAACTAGTTTTCTGCTTTTCATCGAAACTAAGATGAAATTATGATATCCGTCCGTACATTACAAAGTTGAATCAAAAGGCAAAAATTTCGTGTTAAACCTAACTGATGAAATGTTCACGTTGTGACTAGAGATATGAATAAAAAGGTCAAAAATGTTTAAAATTTTATCAACTTTGAGAATTCGAGGTCCATAAAAATGCAATGCATAAAAGTAGTAAATTGTAATCATGTTTGTGAATTCCTTAGTTTTTAGTTCAGCCTTTGGTGCGGGTGTACTATTGAAGCTACAGCTGGTTTGATAAAATCCTATTATTATTATTATTATTTCAGGAAAAATGAATTTGAATAGCATTAGTTGAATAATACGAATCGTGAAACCATAGATATTGAAAATCTGCCTGTTAACTGATCAGTAGTTAATTTGTCCGGGTATTTAACGCTAAATTTACAGAATTAAAGGATTCACATCCGGACTCGTTTTTGTGTTAAATATATCTTTATATTTACATTACATTGAAGTTTGTGCAGAGTAAGATAGCTGATGCACAATGTGCACAAGAATCCGAAGGTGACCTGCTTTAAGATCGCCGATATGCTCTACGCTTACCTGCAAATAACATTTCCTAGAAGTTTGGCCATACGAGTTGAGAAGAACTTGATCCTGAACGTTTTCTTTAAATGTGCACTGTAAAGCCTAATCTCGAAGTTGGGGAAGAGAATATAATGATATCAGCTGCTAAACGTAAACTCGCCACCACTGAAAAAGATCTAGGCGTGATTATCCAATCAGACTTGGGAAACTCAATGCAATGTCGACTGGCTGCCTGCAAAGCTAAAAGCAACTTGGGTCTCCTTAGAAGAGTCCTAGTTTTGTTTGATCCCAATATTGTTTGCAAATTGACTTCAACGTACGTCGTTAAATCGACCAATTGTAACTTGATGTCGTGACATGTTCGCCATTTTGTTTTTATTTTGTGGTGAAATTATTGTACTTGCTGAAAATTCGTGTATACGAATGACGCCAATTTCTTTTTCTTCAATAGGTGTCTTTACTCATCAGTGAAGACAATAAAGCACAAATCAGCAAAACAGTATTAATTAAAAATGGAGATATCAAGGCCAGTATTGAATAAGGTGTAATTTAACAAACGCCAAGTGGTGCTAGGGACATTACTTGTAAACTATCTCCAAGAAACTTCAGGAATAAGTCTCAAAATTACTCTAAGCAGTTTGCTACGGTGTTCCCGAGATGCGACGCACCATTGGCTTTCCCAGCGGTCAGGATGAAAAGTAAGCAACCTTGGGCCATAAACATACATAAGTATATTTGATAGGATGTTGGAATTGATGACTGCTGGATGTTGATAGTCAAACCATTAGAATGCGATTTTTACTAGACTGCGGGGTAGATACTGTATGTCTCTCTGAGGTTCGCCTTTCCGATGCACGGATCCAAACCGATTAAAGTCCCCTCGGTCGATTGTACATACTGACTTCTCTACAATGAGCACGAAGATGGATCTGGCCAGCAAGGTGTAACGATAGATCCCTGTGATTATGCTAAGAGATCACTCATGTCATGGACGCCTTTGTCCCCAAGAATTGCGTTGGTCCAGTTGCGAAGGAACCTTTTTTCAATATTACTTTTGTCTTGGCGAGTGCCCCAACGTTATCTGCCGCCCAAAATGTATAAGACGATTTTTATGACTAGCTAAAATCCGTCGTCAATAAAGTAACTAGAAACGACAAATTGGTTGTGGCCGGAGATTGGAACGCACGTACTGGATCAGCGGATGCTGCAACCAACCGAATTTCGGACAGATTATCCTATGGTAACGCTGCGAAATGGCGACCGATTAATTGAGTTTGCAGTCTACAATCACTTATGTGTTTGCATTACCAATTTCCAGCACAATAGGAAGCACATAATTACTTGGTACTCGAATGAAGAAAGAACAGCGAATCAGATCGATTATATTTTAATCCGCGTTCACTGGATGTCTTCAGTGCTCGAGTGTACTTCCTATTAGGGACCAAAACAGGGAATGCATCAGGCAACGATCACACTCTCGTACGAGCAAAACTCCGATTTTGCCTGTTAAAAGCCTAAAGTAACCGCTATGAAGCATGTAAACTAAGCAAACTCATGAAAACCGAACCAACTTAAGAAGCTCATATATGATATTGCTGAGCAGTTGGATGGAAGTGATGCCCAAGTTGAACAACAGAGGTTCAGATTGAAAGCCGCTAATCAGACTGCGGCATTAGAAAACCTAGCACCATCTCTTGCAACCGGTGTGACTGGATCTCTTAGAATAACATTAAACTCTTTGCCCAAGCAAGAGATGCTCGAACGCATGTTGCTTCTGATTATTGCCTCCTGAGGAGAGCTGCTACATGATTCGCACGTAAGGATCGTCAGCTAAAGTGGGCGGAAACCGCATCGAAAATGCTAGCTGCAGCGAACACAATGAGAACAGTTTTTTCTGATTCACACGGTATCCAGAAACCGTAGTTTGAGCACGAACCTCAGAGATTCCTCAGGGCAGCAAATCTTTCTTGATCTTGAAGATAAGATAGTTAGATAGGTTGAGCATTTTCGCCAGTTACCGAACCGCCGGTCGTCTACTAGTACTGTAATTACTGCTCAAACAAAAAACTTCGGTTACCCATTAAACTGTGATACCTCATCGGAGTACGAGATTTCAAGTGTCTTGCGACGAATGAAGAACAGTAAATCGCTAGACTAGGATGGGATTTCCGTTGAACTTATCAAAGTCTGTGCTTACGTCTGACTATCTCCACTGCACAAATTGTTATGTTCTATCTGAGAGACGGGATTTTCTGTCAGATTGGGGAATGTCAATTATTTTACCCCTAACTGAAGGCGGAGACAAATCTGTGTGCTCCAACTAACGCGGAATATGTCTCGGTGATATAGTAGCTAAGCTGTTTGCGACGTTACTGCTATACTGGTTCTCTGGTGAACGAAATTTACGCACTAGAGGCCATCAAGGTGGATGATATGTGTTGACTAAATATTCACCTTACGAAGGATATTGGAGCACTTTCCACTGCATCAACAGCAAACGATAGCATGTTTGATCGATTTTTGCGCCGCCTTTGACTAATTTGTTTATTCCCCAAATATCGCTCAAACAACCATGCCCATCAGATCTAATCGGTGTTAGCTTACACTGTATCCGGTGGGAAGACCTGACACGGAGATCTGTCCGGTTGGGCGACCACAATAGATATTGTTGGCTCCTTCTGGACTGGTTGGACAAACAAAGCTACTCAAATGTGCCAGTCTGGAGAACAGTTGATAAACGCTTAATTGCGATCGGTCAAATGGTGAATGCTGGCCCCGGTCATTAAGGCGTGGGACTACAATGGTGATTGTCGGAGGTTCGAATCCCACCCCCGAAGCGGTGGATATGCACTGCTGATGAGCTCAAATGAGAGCGAAACTCGAGTCCAGTGCTTCCATTATGGACCGTCTTGATCAACTTTGTGAATAGTTCGATGGGCTTGGCACGGATGAGTAGTCACAAATATAAACTTACGAGGTCTCGGGTTCGCGTCTACGGTGACAAATTTAGCTTGCACACTGGAGTCAGGCAAGGCTGCCCGTTATCCCCGTTTCTGGTTAACTATGTCGTTGATTTGATCATAAACTATAAAAGGGTTTAAGTATCAACGGACGCTAGACGAGGATAATATAGTTGTTCTTAGCGAAAATATTGAAATAATGCAAAGTCTTTTAGACCGCATTAGTTACTCTGCAGCAAAAGCCGGCCTCTAAATAAACATAGCAAAACCAAAGCATTATCTAATACCGTTACACCATGCGCCCAGAAATTAAACGTCCAGGGCTGTTCCATCAAGTATGTTCCAGTCTAAAAATACCTCGGTTCAAGTATATTGCCTAATGATCAGGTGAAAGATGAAGTGAAGTTAAGGGGATGATTGTGCGCGTAACGCATTTTTGCATCTAAATGGCCCCTTTTGGTGCAGGCTTGGGATCAGCCTCAAGACTAGAAAACATATTTACCAAGCAGCCATCCGCCCTGTACTGCATTATGGATGTGAGACGTGACCGCTTAGGTCACAGGATGTTATATCTATTGAAGAGTTCGATCATTGGTGCCTCAGGATAATATTGGGCGTCCGATATATTGACCGGTTATCTATTGCTGCCATTCGGGCGCAATGCACCGAAATACCTCTGCTTTCCGTTCACATCCAACGGCGAAGAAATGACTAATTTGACTACGTGCTCGGAAAGACGCATAGCGCTCACGAAACTCGTCTTGACAATAAACCCGCTCGTACTTGGCGACAAGGCGGTAAGGTGAAGACCTGGCTCTCAACTGTGAAGAAAGACGTAGACGCCCTGGTATTGGGTATTGTCTATGGCGTTCGAAGTCGGAAACGCGACTAGATCGCGATCCACAGCGATCTCGCCTTCGATCGATGCGCGTGGGCTGGCGGGATTCGAGAAATCAACGAAGCCGGCTAATCCACCTGTGGAGCCAGCCGCACAAAAGTAAAGGAAAAAAAGTACAATGACTTTATTGATTATTTAACCAAAGTATCAAAACTTCGAGGATACCTTAAACAAAAATCAAAGATTACATTATTTCGGGCTAACTATGTTCAACAAAATTTGTATTAATTGTTACCTTATTTGGCTTGTCAATCTTCTCGTCACATTCACACATTCACCTACACCATTTTTATCCGTTTAATTCACAAAATGGGAATATTATTGTTAATCCGGTAAATTTGTTCATTTTTCAGTTCGATAAAATCATGAACACGCATCCTGCTCATTTGCAAACGCGTTATACGGTATCAGGGCAGTTTTCAGAAAACCTGCACGAGATAAAAGGATGCGTTCTTTGCTTAAGGTCAAGTTAGTTTAATGACATTGCGTACCATTTGTTCCAGATGGTCTAATTGAATATAAGATAGCATGTTTACTTGTAACGGAATTCAAGCTTCGAACTTATCAGGGATTGGTTAAACAGAATTGAAGAGTCAAACAAATTTTATATATATATATATAAACGCCAAAGCGTGTGAATTTACAAATCGATAATAAATTAACATCTTTTATTATTTAATTCGAATCAAGTATAAGGATTGACCAACTTTATATGTTATCACTTTACCACTGATATCAGCTTGATCAATAGCGAAGAAAATGTTGATCTCGGCATTTTGTTGCTCACATTTCCCAAAAAAACTTAGACTAGCACTTTCAATGTTGATCTGTTATCAAATCGTACGTCATTGGCAAACACGCAATCTCAGTGCACTTCTGGTGTGTATTTATCGGGTAAAAGAATGGTGTGATTATTCTTGAAGTGTGATAAAATATCGAAGTGAAATGTTTGATGAAGTTGTCAAGCCTATGTGCAGTGGAAACAGTTGTCACGTGAAAACGTAAAATATTGGCATGGTTTTTGTTACTCTTTGTCAACTTTTATAAAGTAGTAGACTAATCAATGTGTTTATGGTATTGTGTTAGCTATATCGGTTACAAACTTACAAGATGAATAATTTACGGTTTTTACTTTTACTTTTACTTCCAGAACACGAATGTTGAAATCGCTGGCAGTAGGATTCATATTACTAATCTCTACGTTTTTGCAATATAAAACCACTTTGTAATTGCACATTGTTCAAAACAGTTCCACAAAGTAAGAAACCAAAAAAGAGCTCTTTAAAATACCTAGTAAAGATAAGAAATGTTAACCGAACCCATTTATTTCAGCCAAAATGTTCATACATATTTTGTTCAGTTTTTTTATTTGGGGAATATACAATTTCTCTCTATTTAAGCAGGCTTATGGCTAAGTTCATTCTTAATTAAGAAACGCTGGGGCGATGAAAATATTTCAATTTTTCTTGTGTTCTGATGACATTTTTCGGAACATCTTCAGAAATCTACCGTAATAACTTCGACTAATTAGATTAATCTACATTTTCATCTTCCATTGCAATGTATAATAATTCATGTTTTAGTCTATAGTATAATAAAACAGACAATCATGAAAAAACATTAATGAAAACTGCAATGTAATGGAAAATGTTTGTGACCGATCGGGAAATCATAATCATGAAAAAAGAAAGTTTGTTCGGTGAGAATAGTTTATTGGTAACGTTTCGCTTCTGACAAAGAAGCTTCGTCAGACCAAGGGTGTCAGTACGAACAGAGATCAAGCTTAAATTTCATCCACCTGACAAATCATAAACTGGTTAAGAACTGCACAGTCCATGGTGGGTTCTGCGCTCGTTAAGAAGGACAGGCGCGTTCAATATCAACTGACGCATCATCACCCCTACGTGCCGTATAATCCCTTAATTGGTTTAGTCTTGGCAGGTGTGAATGACATCTGCTGACAGATCAGCTCGATTGCGTAATCGATACGCACACTAGGGGTTACGAACGTTAATTTTCATCCGCTGCAGGACTGGGCGCCAGATTGTGGAGATATCAGCCCCATCCACGTTATTGACTGCATTCTTATCAGCCGTTGTTATCTCAACCGCCTCAGCGTGAAGTCGTTCCATGTATGGTTTTATTCCCCGCATTATCACTTCTACGTTATCAAGATCTTCACTGTAACCGGTGTCCAGCACGTGTTAAGCTAGTGCTGAATCTCTTATCAGTGTTTGATATTCACTGGAATTGCGTGACTGCTTACCGATTCGATTTTTCTGTTCACTTACCCTAGTACTGAGTTCTCTGGATGTTTGCCCGATATATGCTCCCAAGCAATCCTTGCAGTTGATTTTATATACGCAATTCGTCGCGCAGCCTGAAGGTGTTTTATCCTTGATTTGCGTTAATAAGAAACGGAGCGTTCTACCGCATTTATACGTTCTCGTATACCTGCGTTATTCCAGATTCGATTTATCTCCTCTGGCGCTTCCTCAACGTAAGTATAATAGAACCTGTTACACGCCAAAATTTTTCCGTTTTGGGTGCTGGGTATTTAACCCGTTGGCGTTTGGTCACGTTTTATTCATCTGTATTCAAAATTTTTCCGTTTTGGGTGCTGGGTATTTAACCCGTTGGCGTTTGGTCACGTTTTATTCATCTGTATTCAGCCCAAGAGAACATGCGATATAGAAAAGGGGCAGAACGCTCCGTTCCTTATTAACGCATATCAAGGATAAAACACCTTCAGGCTGCGCGACGAATTGCGTATATAAAATCAACTGCAAGGATTGCTTGGGAGCATATATCGGGCAAACATCCAGAGAACTCAGTACTAGGGTAAGTGAACAGAAAAATCGAATCGGTAAGCAGTCACGCAATTCCAGTGAATATCAAACACTGATAAGAGATTCAGCACTAGCTGAACACGTGCTGGACACCTGTATAAAATTAAAGAGGAATAACAAAACATGACTCATAAAACAACTACTCGGGGTTAGCAGTTTGGATAAGCTCCCACTGTCTATAAAATGTTCCATATGGCGTGCGTATCAAATAGCCTCTGACAACCAAGTCCAGCTTCTGGCCTGCACGAGTGGCTCCCCGAGCCCTGCGGAACTGCTTCTACCAACAGGAGAAGGGGCGAGGGCGAGTGACTGGCGCCTGAAAACCAGTTTGCTACGGGCAGATGGAACTCGTTAGCCTGGGCGGGAATTTCGTCTAGGGGAAGGAAAACCCTGATTTTAAACCTACGCTGCCTTGCGGGAGTTAGCTGTTACAGTCGTATGCGCACCGATGCTCTCCGAAATAAGTTTTTGGGTAGTAATGTCGATATAGAGAAGCAGATAAACCTGCATAGGTTACGCTGGTTGGGTCACGTTTCACGGATGCCGGACCACCGACTTCCGAAACAGATTCTTTTTGCGACGCCACATCCTGATTGGCGTAAATCTCGGGGTGGCCAACCGTCACATGGCATAGGCAGTTAAAAACCCTTACTAGTAACCTTTCCAAGTAGCGCGTCTTCCAGGCTGGTGTCCCCGCGATCAGATATCGCAGTGGTTAGTTACGCTTCAGGATATGTCCCGAAACCGTGTTCAATGGCGGTCTTGCACTAAGCATATTCTTGGAGTGTTTGCTTAACCTTGTATGTTGTCAAGCGGAGTGACGAGAAAAGCTTGTTATGATGCATGACAGTGAAAGCCGCAAGGAAGCTGCCGTGCTGATGTCGCTCTACTCGGTCACGAAACTTGTTTGAATGTATGTTCCATTCCAGTTTGTTTGTGCTTACTCTTCTATAGAAGCCGTAGCAATTTAAGTCCCACCCTTCCCCATCTTTTAGGATTTTAATTTTTCATGGTTGTATGGCAGTTAAGCATTCGGTACGTGCTACCGGTCTTTGATGATGATGATGATGCCTTGCGGGATACCAAATCGCGGAAAGGTCTTTGAGAGTAAACCCTGAGGAAAATCTGGAGCAGAGTCTCGTAGACGGTTAGTTGGTGCACGCCACCTCTTTCTGGCAACTCCCTGCTGCATTGCAGGTCGCACTTGGTTGTGCAAAGGCTAGAGAATCTGACTCGAACAAACGCCGAGTGGTGCTGGGGACGCTGCTTTGTACCCAAAATCCCAAGACACTTCATGACTCGAGGATTATTACAAGATATCGTTAATGCTACGGCGTTCCCGGTAGGCGACGCGCCTCATGCTCTCCCAGCGGCTGGGGTGAAAAGTAAGCAAGCTGGGTCCCTTAATACACGCTCCCCGCTGTTTATCTCATGTTAGAATGTCAGAACGCTCCTAGATCCCGGTAGCCAATGCATCACAATGCGCAGTCTTTGCGACTATGGCGTGAGTATAGGCTGCTTGTCGGAGGTAAGAATCCCGAGCACTGGCTGCATTCGTATCAGGATTTGAGGAAGAGACATCCCCTACTGGTTGTACCACGGTGGACCTACTGACAACTCCGGGCTACATACTCATGTATGTTCACACTATGAACATACACTACTCATACATAAGGCGCACCGGAATAAAAGGCTCACTGCCGGTTTTTCGTAAAAATTAGTGTTTTTATGTGCGCCTTATAGTCCGAAAAATACGGTACGTACACGAGTCAAGCAAGGCGGTTTTTGTCGAGGTCAGCGGTGCATAGAACAGCTGTTCACACTGCGTCGGATTCTGGAACATCGTGACGGTTATCAGCGGGCAACAACAGCTTGTTTTTATCGACTTTGATGCCGCCTTCCGACTCTGTCGACCGAGATTCGCTGTAGAGTGTGATTCTTGCGGATGGTATGCCAAAGAAACTTGTGCACATGATGCAAGCGTACTATAAATTTACGCAGAGCCGTGCACGCACATATGGAATGGTGTCCTCGAAGTTTCCCATTAGGACTGTGCCCGGCAAGATGGCCTTTGTCCCCTGTGCTATTCAATGAAGCAGGCACTTTCAGATTACGCCAGTGTGATGCTGAGTCCGAGCGTTTCGATTGCCGATTTGGAGTATGCCGGTGACATCGTAATCTTGGGGGATGATCCTGGAACGCTTCAGACGACCCTGGAACGCCTCGGCTCATTTTATTCTATGCTGACGCTACGAATCAACACGCGCAAAAAGAAGTATTTTATCACCGCCGTTGGACCTCATTTGCCTCTCAAGTTTGATGGTGAGAACTTGGAGATGGTGAACACTTTTCATTATCTTGGTTCGTCCGTGCTACCATCAGGCCAAGCCAGGTATGGGATACTGACCAGTGTACAAGCTGCGCGCACGGCGTTTTCACGACTACGTTGGGTTCTATTAAGCCGTAGAGAAATCAGCCGACGTACAAAGCTGCGCGTTTACAGAGCGGCGATTCGCCCAGTTCTCACTTATGTATGCGAAACGTGCCCTGTTCGGGTGGATGATATGCGGAAACTAGAGGTTTTCGACCACTGGTGTCTCCGACGCATCCTCAATGTTCGATGGGATGAGCGAGTAACGAATGACGAGGTTCGCCACCGTTGTTTTGATATCCCTCGCCTGAGTTTGATATTGCGACAACACTGACTGGGATGGTTTGGCCACATCCTGAGACGCTCGGACGCTAATCTAACCGGAGTGACACTATCGATGCCACCCTGCACAGAATGGCGTTGTCGTCGCGGAGGACGAGTGAAGACTTGTCTCGCTCGAATGTGGAGCTTCTTGGTCTATGATTGGTTTACAAATGGCGCACGTAGGACCGGATCCGGCTTGAAATATGCGCGGATCTCGCTGCTAACCACCGAGCGTGGGTGACTGCAATCCGTGTCGTCAACGGAGCCGACTCATCCTCTAGGAGGAGATAGTCGTACAAAAACAAAGCAAAGCTGTCTTATTCGTTTAGTAATAACACGTTTTACTGAAACTTCTGAGAGAAAGTAAATGATATATTTTTCATCAGTTGTAGTTATAGATGGAAATGTAATATGCATCGAACGAAAAATAGATGAAGATGAAGATTTATCAATACTTTAGGAGGTGAGAGGCATAAGCGAGAATGTAATTGTTACGGATCATGATAAAAATGTGATGTTGCAAAATAATGTTTAAGGATATTTTTGTAATAGTAAGAAACAACGCAATAAATAATTCTGATTCAACATTTGATTAACGCAAATTCTTTTGAATGTGTTCGAAAATTACAGGCAAATAATACAAGAAATGAGATAAGATCCAAGAAAGGCTAAAGTGAGAAATAAGTTTAGACATGAAGCCAGCAGTGCCAAGATGTAGTTCTGAAATCTTGAGTATGGGCGCTTTTATGTTTATAAAATTAGAATGATGAATCAAGGTTAAGTTATCGGAAATAGTGGTACCTTATCACCCGGCAAATGTTTCTTTATTGAAACTATTTGGTGTAAATCTAGCAAGCTAGATATCAATAGAAAATGTGTGAAGCTTGACATCACATACATTAATGTAAACAAGTTCTACAAACATTTCAAAATAAATACGATCATTTTTTAGTTCAGTTTGTAATTATTTATAATGCCGTTTATGGCGTCTTCAAAGGGTTGGTACAATCTGCTTCACAGTCAATCATTATATCATCGACGATAGTTGAGGGATGTTGCATAAGTGTAGATGTTTAAGTTGGCAAAAGAATGGAAAAATAAACACACATTAAAGGTCCGTTAAGACAAAACAAGATTCAAGTTTTATGGATGAAACAGCTTTTAACTGTACATTAACAACTGGTTCTAAATTAGGATAAAAGAATACATTTGTATAAATAATATAAATCGATCATAATGGCTGTGGTAACGTGGAAAAATAAATTGTGAATAGCTCAAAGCAATATCAGGGTAATCTCGCATATAACCATCAAGTTAAGATTTAAATAAGAACAAGCGATTGGATTTCACCGATTGACAAATCCAAGAAAATCATGGTCCAAGTAAAAACACTTGCAACATTACCGCGTGAAGTGTATCATATCGAATATGTGGGCGTAAATTCAAGTATTCAGGGCAGTTTGAAAACGGAATATATTTTCGGGGGGAGTTAGAATCAGAATTCATAACCTCGTAACTAGTTATCTGAGGCGCTCAATGTTTGGTATATTTAAGTAATCGTCTACAAGAAGAACGAAGTTCGATGTGATCTACATATACAATCAATAATGCTCTGTGTTATAGCATGAGGTTAAGTAGGACGACGATTTGGAATCTTTTGAAAACAGCTAATGCGTTTAGAAAATCAACAGAAAAGTCAATATCCGCTAACAATTCACTTTATAGTTATTTCAACAACTATAAATCAGATATACGAAATAACAGTAATAGAGTGTTACTCACAGTGAGTGAATAGATTTTCATCCCTATTGGATAAATCTCACTGAAGATTATGACTACCAATGTTTTCTATTGTTCTTGAAACATGTTATGCGCATGATATAAAGCGAAACTGTCTTGCAGATAACCCGCTGGGCGAGAAGATGTTAAATTTTATTTTAACTAACGGCAATCCTGCTACTCGAGTTTATTGACTCAGCAATTCACGGTGCACAGAAATTTATCACTGTTGGATTGACCCGATATGTTTGTATGAATTGACTTTGTTCAATGAATTTCGCTTGACAAACAACAGCCTTACGTTAACTACTCAATGATAATCCACACACAAACGTTGTATCATGAGTATACTTTTACTCCAGGATGGTTAAATATTAACCACACTCACGACCTAACAGTATTACGACACTTCATAACGCCACACATAGCATACATCCCGTTAACTGACCGAACGTTTATTAAATCGAATATTAATTATGTCTTTTTACAATATATAACAAACTCTCAGTGTACTGCATAACATTCATTTATTTAGTCATCATCGTCTGTGACGTTAATGTGCATTAGTTGAGTTGGAGTTTGTCTAATTTAAACACAAACATTTCGAAACTATTCAACCTCACCACTCCAGTACGTATATAATGTAAGTTTAAAGGGCATTTTCAAACAAACAAATCAATTTATTATCGGAAATTCTTTCATCCATTCTATTTTTAAAACTGTAGGTGATATTTATTTCTATCCATTATTTATGCTAATTCAAATTCGCATTTATATTTGAACACCAGTATCATAGCATTAGTTAATCTGTTCGTGGAACGTTCATAAATTTTTGTTCATGCATCAGATATAGCCAAATGTTGACATTTAGCCGTATAACAATTCACAAGATTTATACTACATTTTCATTATTCGGGTTCATACGTCAGAATTCGTTGCTCCATTCTGGTTCAAGTACACTCAGACACAAAAAGAAATTTTTTAACGTGTTGTGAAATACATAGCTTTTTATAAATTAGGGACTTTGGTTGCCTATTTTATTTCGTGCACCATATTGCCTTCAATATAATGGTTGTGATTGTGAACTATTGTAAGCGGGATAGAGTATTGCCAATATATTTCAAAAAAATAAGCGGCACTATGTTGCACTGCTTATGGAAATTATCTTGGTCCCTGAATAGAAGCGATTCCCAACATTATATGAGGGTTTATCCTCGACTCTGCGAAATATTTCTTTAAATGTTTAATACACATCGGAATTTTTAGCTAATGTTCATTGAAAATTTCGAATCGGATTGCATAGAACATTATAAGTCGAGCTCAATAAGAAATGAGAAACGACTTCTAAAGTCATATAACGAGCGTCGTGAAAAAAATACGAAGCTCGAAATCTAATATTTGTCAGATTCTTCTCAATTTTGCATGATTCGCGAGGAAGAAAAATACTATGGAAAATTGTTTAAGGAACACATTCACCACAAAAGGAAAATTTTGTCAACGACGGAGGACAGGTTATACTGAAACAGTCGTCCCGCATGTGACGTGCATGATATTAATTAGTGTATTAATTTTCATAAATCCGTGAAATTTAATTCAATGTTTAGCTATAATGTGAGTTGAGGGTAGTTTTGTAAAATAAATGCACAAATCATGTATTTATCTATTTCATTTTTATTTATTTTATGACTATATTTTACCAACCATTGCGTATCACGATGCGAGTCATGTACAGTTTTAAATTTCGTTTTTCATTAATTTACCTAAAGTAATTTTTATAATACATATAGCGTATTATTTATTCATAACTTCGTAAATTTTTCTAAAATTCATTACGCGAGATGCTTAAATAGAGAAAATATCGTGAAAAAATTATCGAATAATTCAAATCATCAATGCTTTGTTGCAAATGATGTGACGTACTTATCGTTGAGACCTTCGTCTGCTCGAACAAATTTAAAAATAATATCAATTTGTTCAGATTTTCAGTGAATTTCTTTCTAGTTATTTACTTGATGTGACGGATCAAGATAAAAATCTAAGCAAATATTAATATAGATTGATGACGATGAATAACTGGTATATAGAATAACTGAAGTTGTAAATTCATGATAAAAATACATTTCGTTGAAGTTGTAAGTTCAGATGAGGTTTCTACATTTTTATGAGAAATTCGGTTCAGAAGTCTTATCGAAATATCGCCTGACATGGATCGCATAATTTTAAAATCTGCTACAAACAATTCTCCCGTTTAATACTCAAGCAGTGTTATCATAAAATATTTGGATATCGAGTAAAAGAATTTTGAAAACCAAGTATGAATTCGTCTAACTTTGCAAATATATCATCAACGGAAAATGGTTTTATTAGAAAGCAAGATTGTTTATAAGACGCGAACAAAACGAAATGTAAAATTTATTATAGCAATATTTCAAAAATTTGTCGGCTTCGTGAACATAAAACAAATATGATATACTTACTTATGGCGTTACAAAGTAGCGACAACTGTATCGGACCTTTGGAATTGTTGAAATATGTGTACATACATGACTCACAAATTGAAATATTCAAACAACGAATTAGTTATTTCAGAATTCGATATGTGATTAAATAAATGAATAATAAATTTCAATTCATTTCACGTGTGTGAAATCAGTAAACTGCATCGTCTTTTGTACATCTTTTTTTAAAATTGTTCATGCTACCTGCCAGCATACTTCGCATGAAAAATTATTTTAAAAATTGGGTTGCTCATATCAACAACAAACACTTGAATACTTTCTGGAAACACAGTTATTAATAATTGAGGCTTCCGTAAATTAAAAGGTTGAATTACGCAAATTGAAAATGTAACCTGAACATTCATAAATTATAAATTTTTGCTCACATCCAAATAAAAAGAAGAAGAAAATGACTTTATTCCTTTACACGAATTTTCCACGATTTATATCTAGACAGTTTCAATTTGGTTCAGTTTTCACTGGACAGTAAGTAGATAACGAGCCAATCAAGCGTCTAGAATTTTTTCCGGTGGAAAGCTGCAGAGAAGCACTGCCAAAACATTTTTAAATTTTGTCCTTTTGAAATCTTCGACAATCTCGACACCCGGATAATAGGGATTGTATTCAGGGAATACCGGTAAAAGAAAAAGCAGTGTCGCTTTACCAGCGCGGTGAGAGGTCAGCTAAAGTAGTATTGTGGATATAAAAAACAGAAAAGTTTAGCATTTACTTTCTTTACCGAATAACGCTAAAAAATTGATCTACATTAGCTTGAATAGCAATTATATAGAGTATTTAGGAAATGATGTACCGCAGTTGCAGTCACAACCGTGCTTGAAACTCCATACAGAATTGTAGGATAGAAGTTCTTCAGGATGAATGTTCCAGAAGTTCATGACCCTGAGGCAGAAAACGTTTTTCACGGAGTCTTGCCGACATCGCTTCTTAACAAGTTTAAGTGATTGGCCCCGGGTTATCAGCTCAGGACTTAAGACAATGAAGTATTTCATTAGAACGCCACTCCAAGATCCACTCCACTCAAGATCCTAATGGTTTTAATGAAGTCATCTCTTAAACTTCGGCGCCTAATGGAGTAAATAACGATAGACTTCAACCTGCAGTTTACTGTTTGCTTGCCTGACACTAAATCAGGAGAGATGCAAGACGTTTTACGCTTCCATGTCGAAGGATGTCCTTCTTGTAGTGAGTACACCACGTTTGAACATAAGATTTAATTTGCGGCCAAACTGATGCCTTGTAAAATGACATGAATACGTCAGGTCTTCTTCTCGATGCAATGTTTTTAGCCGAAAAGCTATCTTTCGTGCACGCTGAGCTGCAGCAGCACATTGGTTCTCACATTTAAAGTCAGCCATAAACAGTGCTCCCAAATTCTTGACACACTGTGCTGAGGCAACACTTATGGGAATTTCCCTACCTCTAGACCGAAATATTATAACTCAGTGCTGACAATCAGTTGGCTCTTATTAAGGTTCAGTGGGAGGTCCGACTGATATGACTAGTTTATGACCCGCTTAAGGTCTTGAATCAGGGCTCTTGTGTCCGTTGATCCGATTAACTTCATATCATCTGCGAAAATAAAGAATGGCTACTTCACGGCATATGAAAAATCATTAATAAAAATCAGGAATTTAAGAGGACCGACCACTGAACCTTGAAGGACCCCACCGATCACGTCGGTTTGGCTAGACAACGTGGATCTTATCACAAATCTGAATGATCTACATATAAGAAATTCTTTTATCCAATCAAGAAGACTACTCCGTATGCTTTCTGCTGCTAGCTTGACCTCAAGAAGGCGGTAACTCACTGAATCAAAACTTTTGCTAAAATCTAGGTAGAGGCTTCTGCTGGCTTTCCTTCGTCTAGCATTTTAGTGGCAGTATTGAGGGAACTAATTACGTTAGTCAGGCAAAATTTACCTTTAAGAAATCTATGTTCAGTTACACTCAGTAGAGAATGCTGACAATGATGCTGACAGATTTTGTCACACAATAGTTTTTCCAATACTTTCGAGATGATGCCTGTCAGGCTGACAGGTCTATAGATTTCAAGAGTTGACATGCAATCACCCTTGTGTATTATCACTAATATGATTTTTTTCCACTCAACAGGCACTACCCTTAGGTACAAGCATGAATTGAAGAGCTTGCATAACGGCTCGGCAAGCACCAAGGCCAGATTCTTTAGCAAAATTAA
The DNA here is from genome assembly GCA_013407085.1 of Atriophallophorus winterbourni. NCBI lineage: Eukaryota > Metazoa > Platyhelminthes > Trematoda > Plagiorchiida > Microphallidae > Atriophallophorus > Atriophallophorus winterbourni. The sequence goes on from JACCGJ010005542.1 coordinate 38,180, forward strand.
GTGGATACCATCCTGTATCTCAGCTTAGTTGACGCGAACATGGTTAAGTGCGCCATACACATAAGTCTAATTGAAGTACAACTCATCTAATACAAGGGCACTGGGTGGCAATATAAGCAGCCCAGAGGGTTCGTTTGAAAAATTCAACCGTCATTGGGCGCTACTGAAAAACATTCCAAGCTAGTCGTTACTTTCTAAATCATAACTCTCCCTGTGCTACTCACAACTCTTCTTCTCATAGGTCATTATGATCATTCAGAGCATCCTCTCTAATTTCCTGGGCCTGCCTGGAAATCTGAGTGGATGAATGTGGGGACTGAATAGTAGGAAAACGAAAAGAGGGAACATGAGGATCAAATTCACTAGAAAGTCCGTGCGGTTGACTCACGTTAGTAGGGGGTGCGGGTGGGATCGGAAGGGTAACGGAAATCTTTTCTTCCATGTTGGATACGGTTGAATTTTCGATTTGCTTGATGTTTTTCGCTTCGTTAAAATGTTTTGGCATACTTCTAGTTGTTGCCATATTCTAATCGTCCAAAGATTACCCAGAAATAGTTGAGTACTGTAAATGACGATATCCAAATAGCTCAAAAATTGTAATCTATAATCGTTTCCAACCCGGTTAGAGTTACGCGCAAGAATTGTCAAACGTTGCAAAACCAATTTATTCTTAATGAACAATTTTCTATAAATAGCGGTACTGAATAAATATACACAAATGCAAAATCCTACCTCAACACTGAAAATCCGGGATTAGTTTTAATAACAATTACGAGCGTCCATAAGCAGAAAATATGGCGCAGGTGAAATCAAGTAAAATGCGAGCCAACAAATGACGGGAAATATTAAAAAATAAGAAGAAGGTAAAGATGAAGACAATTTCTAGTAAAATATTCAAAAACCTCAAAAATGAATGTGTACAATTTGTTAGGAGCACAAAATAGGTAGTCCAGACAGGCCAAATAATTAACTTAACTTAAATCTGAGTATCACATTTACAATAATATATAATATTCTATGGTCACCGTTAATGAAAGATAGAATTACCTCCAGGTCAGCTGCAGTAGGGTTCAGAGTGGAGACTTGGTCTAAGATATTGTCATTTCTGGTAGGTTTGTCAATAAATTGTTTATATCCTGTTGCGAGTTTCAAAAATTATTACATCGAGTTTATAAACTTATCGCTTGATATAGTCCGAAAAATTACAATTCGCGAATCGCAAGAAATTGAAGCCTGATAGTAGATAGAGACACTTCTTTAATCTTAATAATAATATATATTCTTGGACATCCAAGGCATGCAATACATGATCAGTTTATCAAAATTTGAACAGCGAAAGAAAATAGAACAGTGCAAGTGACCGAAGTGAGCGGGATTTTTAAACATTTTATTTGTTCAATAATGGAAATGAATATACAATGTGTAAGAAAAAATTCTCAGTGTCTAATCAAAATAAAATTCCATTTAAATTATATCAAGATTTACGAATGGCAAGAATGCGAGAAACAAACAGAAATGGAAGGTAATTATGGAAAAAGTGGTGCGAATTTAAATGAAGTTTTCATAACAAAATGATAAATAATTTATATATGCATAATGTTTTTACGGAAATGTTGGTTAAAAAGATAAAAAAAAGTGAACATATATCCATCGAAATAAAAAAAAAATTCAAGAAATTGTGGGGATGAGAGAGGATGTGGTTAATAGCATAATACTTGGGTACGCTGTGCTCCAATACTCTTGATCAATTGTCGACGAATCGAACCAAAATTTGTTCACCGGCCGGATTTTAGTTATCTGCAGGAGAGTGAATCGAATACGGAACAAATCTCGGGCGGATAGATTTCGAGCCAGTAACAGTGATGATTCGTTATTCGAAAACACTGGAATATAATGAAAGATTGTCTCTTCACCAGCTCGGTGAGAGGTCATCAAAGTAAAATAGTACATGATTCGAGAAATAAGAATGTACATTAAAAACATAATGCTTTTTGTTTTTATGTTTTTTTATTTTTTTGGTAGATTTTGTTATTTTGGACGTTTGGATAAAAATGTGACATTTCTAGGCCTCATACGAAATAAAAGACAGTTATATACATAATAGTGTATAGAAAATGTTATCGATGGCAATGTTGAGATGAATTAGTGTAAAAGAATTTCTAGGGTCCGGTAACTTAACAGTTGAATTGCCAGTTATCCAGAGAATACAATCAGACCTCATGATATACTAATATATGCAGATAGATGCGGAATAAGAAACCTGGGATCCCGTGAGAGTATAGAATAAATAGAAAAAAGTTTATCTTAAGGATTTAGGATAGTGAGTGAACGGTAAATGTTCCTACAAGCGTTTCAAATTTTCCTGAATACATTGAGAAAATTAGAATCTGAATTATTAGGTCTACGTAACGAAATAACAACTTAAACATTCTTTGATTCTCTTAAACCGTTATTATATTTTATGGAGCCTAATTTGATCATGATATCCTTATACAAGCCAATAAATTTGTAGAAACTCTATGCACTGAAATTAGTAAAAATAGTCCTGTTCTAAGAATAGCATTCTATTTAATTTATGTATGAAATCACAGGCCTGATCCAGGCAAAGTGCCGCAAATTCAGAGACTGCACGTGGGCTTTTAAATGACTTGAAGAGATGTATTCTCACTTCATGTGACATTCCAGCAGATTGTGCAAAAATACTTAAACAATTTTCTATTGTCCACATCTTAGTCTTCCAAAGGACTTGATTTTGACTTACAAAATCTTTATCAGTTTTTAACATGGCTATTAATTCTAAATCACTTGCATGAGATACGATCTCACACATTGACTTTCACTGTCATTTTTCATAATTCGATGAAGGCGAGAATTCTAAAACGCGTTTCTTATTTAGAGCAATCCACCTGAATATGTTTTGATTTCTTCAAATCGAAACATGTTTGAGAGAAATAATGATGTTGTTTTAGCCATTTACATGTGCATCGAAGAAAGCTTTATATCATGGCACCGCGAATCTAAATACGTCGAATTACAGCGCAAAGTAACTAAATTTTGCCTTCAGATTTCTACTTGAAAAGGCATACGGGTTGGTCTATTTGCATGAATAAAGGCACTCCTTACATATAAGACATTCAGAGTTCGGGTACGGTCTACGCATTTGAACCAATCCGACGTGATTACTGGGGTACCCCAAGGGTCACTACTCGGTCCACTTTAATTCCTGATTTTCATTGATGAATTGTCGTCTGCATTGAAGTGTCCATGCTTTATACTTGCAGGTGATGTGAAGTTCATCTGATCAACAGATAAAGATATATTGATGCACGAATGTGAACGGGTCAAAAACTGTTCATACCTTTGGGACCTCCCACTGGAACTTACTAAGTGCCAACTTTTTTCAGTACTGGTTGACAAGCTCTCAGTCCAGGTGTCGGGACATTTTCTCAGTGTTAACGCCACACAGTATGTTGAGGATTTAGGAGTGCTAGTTAGGACAGACTTCAAATTGCAGCACCAATGCAACATTGCAGCTCAACGTGCTCGCAAAGTGCTGTCTCGGGTGAGAACCGCGCTATCCAGCAGACGACCCAGTGTATTCATGTCCCTTTACAAGACATTAGTTCGGCCGCATTTAGAATATTGTATCCAGGCGTGATGCCATTAATACAAGAAGGACATCGTTTGACTCGAAAGCGTACAGCGTCTCACAACTCGCATGATTGAGGGTCAGCGATGGAAACATTACGTGGAACGCATGAAATCCATAGATCTTTTCTCACTTTCGCGCCGTCGTTTCAGAGGCAACCTAATTAAAACCATTAGGATCTTGAAGGGATTATGTGGCGTTATTATGAAGTACTTCTTTGTCTTAAGTCCTGAGCTGGGCATCCGCGGGCATTCACCCAAACTGTTAGATTAGATTTCCTGAAAAACCTTTCCAATCCCAGGGTTGTAATTATCTGGAACCGGCTTCTGGAAGAATTTATATCTCATTGTTCTGTGACGAGTTTAAAGAATGGTTTCGACCACATCTGTGGTAAGACTTTTTCCTGAATACTCCCCCTAATTGCTATGCAAGATTACGTAATTCACCATTTTCAGCATCATCTGGAAAATATTGTAAATGCTAGAGTTCTTTTTTTAATATACAACTCTACTTCAGCTGACCTTGCAGTGAATAGTGATGAATGGATTTTGTGGCTGTGTGTATTCCAGTTGTATGGCCATACAATTTTAACCCCGAGACAACCACACAAGAACGAAGACCGTGCGTGGATAAAGAGTGTATTGTATTTAGTGAGTGAGTTGATAATATACATATGGTATTCAACATGTGAACATCGTTCACAGAGTTACTGAACAGAAAATCGGTGAAATTTGAGTGATAAATCTACATGGCATCATCGATAATCGAAAGAGAACGTTATTGTATCAGTTCACAAATTAGGATGATACAAAATATAACACTGTACAAACTACTATAGAATAACCCCCTAGACCGTTGGAAACAAGAAAAAGACCCTGGAAAAAAGCATTAGGTTATAAAGTCATCAAACTTTGGGGCAAAATGGACCTTACGACCAGAACGTGTTTTTCTGTTAGGGTCGGGTAGTTTAAGGCACGAAGGAAATGGGGTTTTATCACGGGCATCATTGGTATGGTTGGTTATTGTATTAGACGTCAATTGGTGTCAAAATCCAAGTGCCCAAAATGGCAACCAAATTCAACGACAATGTCCGACAATTGCATAAATAATGAATTAAAACAAAAGGTTCACCAAATATGTTAAACGAAGATTTCCAATAAGACAATTACAAAAAGCAAGGTTTAACATCTTTATTATGAAGAAATAATAAACAGAACCAAATTCAAGTCACGAAAACCAGTATTTTATAAAAGTCGGAAGTAGAAAGGAAAAAGAAGAATTTCAAAGCTACATGACACCTAACATGTCTCTTACATCCGAAAGTATCTGGGTACTCGTTTCGACTTGGACGACTATCGGCCTGCTATACTGATACTGATACTCTCCAGTTAACCGGAAACAAGAAGGTGTGAAACTTACGAAAGTTATACTTAATATCGAATTGACAGGTGCTTAAACGCATACCGTCGAAGGAAATCGGGGCGTGTGATTGGCTTTTAGCCACCTCCAGCCTTGTGCAACTTGAACTTGAACATGAACTTGAACTGAACTGAACTTCAGAGAACTGGGAATTCTAAAGATTATTGCAAAAACAGTGTACATCTCCCAAATATAATGATCAATTCCTTTATCAACAACAGCTAACCTTGAGATTTCTGGACAAACCTAAGCTGCTATATAAGGAGATCAACGCTCGAAGGAAAGTGAAAACATATATCCATTCGCTTAAGACACCATCGAGCCTATGCACGTCACCTGAAGAAGTCGCCAGCACTTTGAGCGCGCAGCACGCTCCCATCTTTCCTGCTGACATTCACTCCGTGGTCATGCTTGCACAAGTGTCTCTGTGCCTTTATTGAGCTCAATCATCTTCGACCGCGACGCTGTCTACCACAAATGGATCCACCTGTGACAGAATAGCTCCCCGGGTATAGATCACATACACCCAAATCCTTGAATGCAATCGCAGCATATATAACCAACGATCTGGCGCTATATTTCCAGCGTTCACTCGACTCAGCCGAAGTTTCACAAACTTGGAAAGAAGGCATGATCACTCCGTTTTTTAAAGGAGGCGACCGCACCTTACCAGCTAATTACCGCCCGGTGAACTTGATGTCCGTGATCTCAAAGGTCAAGGAAACTATTATAGCTGACACCATCACGCCACCTTGAAAAAATAACATCCTTGCACATGAACAGCATGGTTTCCGGCCAGGACACTGATGCCTATTCAACCTCCTGTTGACCAGGGACGATTGGACAAAAGCCGTGGACTGCTGAGTTGCAGTGGACGTAGCATACCTGGATTCTTCGAAAGCCTTTGATAGAGTTGAACTATTGACTATTACAAATTTGAATTTCGAGGTCAACGTGGAATTTCGCACCGTCATTTTTATAACATTTTTAATTGAAGTTTTCAATATTACATTACTGACAATGGTTCTCCGTGGCTCAAAAACTGTTTGTCGTAAATCGTCAACTAACATCAAATCAACCAATTACTCGTAAGAAATCTCAGGAATCCAAAAGCTCACCGGGACGTGCCGTTTGCGGTGAAACCGGATGTTCAACTTCGGTTTTAGAAGGAATAGAATGCAGCATTTGTTGTTCCTGGTTTCATTCTGGTTGCTCAGGTTTGACGCCTGCTGATTTTATTGCCCACCAAAAAATTCAACTATGCTCTGGTTTTGCAAAGCCTGTACACACAACCCCATTGTCCGTTTTCTGAATAAACTGTTAGCTCAACAATCGAAAAAATAGCATTCCTTGAAAAGCGACTGAGCCAATTAGAGGGAATAAATGTTTCTTCAAATTCTCAACCGTTGCAGATCGAAAAAATCGCACCTCATCCCGTTCCCACATTCGCGTCGTTAGTCGCGGGAAACTCACCAGCACCCAAAAGTGATGTTCCTCTTTCTACAGAGGAATTCACTAAAGTGATGCCATCAACTAGGAAGCCAGTTGCTTCTAAGAATTTCCATTGTCAGTCTGATTCATTGACAATAATATGCTCTAATGTGCCGGAAACTACGTCTCCCTGCTTTAAAACTCGTCAGCAAGCTGACACACAGCAATGGCGTGCATTATGCGATACCCTTCACGTGTCTGCTGATCCAGTGAGTTTAGTACGTTTGTCACGTCACCCAAACTCACCTCATTTTGGCGAACCGAGACTGCTAAGAGTAACGCTCAACGCAATGGAAGATATCGAAAATGTCTTGCTTGCCGCTCACACCTTGAACCGGGGGTCAACTGCAATTCGTATACATCCGGACATTCCCTGGAGTGAACGTCGACTGAAAAAGCAGCCATCGTATAATTGGAAAGAAGCCAGTGACAAAAAAAGTATCTTTCTCTATGGCGTTCCGGAACTCGTAGATGACGATGCCGCTAAATCTGCGACCCACGACTGTGATCAGTGGCGTTTTATTCAGTCGCAAAGCAGAATTTCCGGTACTCTTACTACTGCCGTCAAACGCTTACCGAATTCGCTCAGTTACAAGGGCCAGGGTCCAAAGATATTGAAAATTACTTTTCATTCTGAAGATATGGTTCACACTGCTCTACAGGCGTGGTACCAATTTAAACACCTAGCCCCCGCTGAAATTCGCTTGCGAGCGGCTGCTGACAAGCCAAAACCCAAGCATCCTATAACCACAGCGGTACCCCCCTCCCCTGACGTATCTGCACCATTCTCAAAAAATCTCCAACAGCCGACTACTTCAGAGTCGGCACAATAATTCCCCACGATGCGGATCCCTGTCTTTCAAGAGAAAGTCTGAATTGTTTATACACAAACGCTCAAGGTCTCATCAGCAAACTCCCAGAATTACGTACTCGGCATGCTTCTCACCCCTTTGATCTCATTGCTATTACGGAGACTTGGTTGTCGGATTCTGTAACAGACGCGGAAATGTCACTCACTGGAATGTCAGTCATTCGTAACGATCGTTTAACCAAAGGCGGCGGGGTTCTAGTATATTTTGCATCCTCATTTATTTGTGAACCTCTATCTCATCACTGCTCACATCTTGTAGACTCACTTTGGTGTAGTATTCATCTCAAAAAGCAGGATTATGTTCTCCTGGGTGTCGTTTACCGCCCTCCACAAAACGATCCTGATGCTAATAGGAAACATATTGAGTCCATGCGACATGCTTTATCTTTAAAATACAGTCATGTATTACTGATGGGAGACTTTAATTCGCCTAGTTTATCAACAATACATGCAAGTGATTTCTTTGCAACGGAACTTGATGGACTTATATCAACACACCCGCTATATAACCATGTGCGCGAACCTACAAGATTCCGTGGAGGAGATGTACCTTCTCTCCTGGATTTGCTGCTAACCAATGAAGAGCTGATGATTGAAGAAACACACATTGAACCACCGCTTGGGAAAAGTGATCATGTAGTCCTAACGTTCTGTTACACTTGTTATGCGAGCTTTCCGGTTCAAACGTCAAAATCAAGAATGTAACAAATTATAATACTTTTCGAGACATCATGTCATCAAACACTTTTGATTTTTTGCTTAATGACACTCCTACAGCGACTTGGACTGAATTTGTAACAAGATAGCACTTGCTTCTGAGCCATTTTTCTGTGGCCAAGACAATTCCCTTGAAATCGAAACCTCACAATTCTTTCGTACGCAGTAGAACATGCAAATTAATGTGTTATAGAAACGCTGCATGGAATCGCTTCAAAGTGAGTCAATTGCTATCCGATTGGGAGTGCTACCGACATTTTCGTAATTATTGTACTACACTAGTACGCCAAGACAAGCTGCACCACCAGACTTTCCTTGCAAACCGGTTTGCGTGTAACCCAAAGTCACTATATAAGTATGTCAACGAGCAGCAACAGGTTCGCTCTGGTATCCCGCCACTACAAACTGATGGAGGTCCGACCACAAGTATGAAGTAGGCCGCAAATGCATTGAGAGCGCATTTCATGCCAATCTTCCCCAATTCGGCAAAATAGTTACCGCTATTTGAAGCCTGATCTTTCCTTCCATATTTCATCGGTTACATTTACTGCTACCCGAGTAGAAAAGCAGATATTGCTGCTCCGTGCAAATTCTTCTGCAGGAATCGATCAAATCACGCCAGAGGCGGTACAAGCAGTCGCTAATGCCATTTCTGTGACGCAGGGATTTATCGGCCAGTCACATTAACTCCGGTGCTGTCCAAAATTATGGAGTCGATCATTGCAGAAGATATAATGAGCACATTCAAATTCTCCGGTCTGATCACTAGTAAGCAGCATGGATTTCGCCGTGGTCATTCATGCACTTCAAATTTACTCCTAGCTAGAGACAGTTGGACCAGATCAGTCAACCATGGATACGGAGTGGACGTTATCTACCTTGATTTTTCTAAGGCTTTTGACAGAGTTCACTACGCGGTACTTATTCATAAGCTACGTACTCTTGGAATTGGCCCTCCACTCTTGACATGGATAGCTGCATTTCTGTCCTCCAGGACTCTTCGTGTGCGGGTGCGTGAGACGCTTTCCGAGACCTTCCCTACTGAATGTGGAGTACCCCAAAGATCGGTTCTTGGACCAAGACGCTTTCTTTTATTCGTCAATGACATCGGCAAAGAAGTGACATCCCAATTTCTAATGTTTGCTGATGACATCAAAATATGGCGCGAGCTTTCTTGCCAAAACGCTTTTAGCGACTTGCAGTCTGATTTAAATTTCCATTACGCCTGGTCCGTAGCGAACCATTCACCGTTCAATGCTGGAAAATGTCGTGTACTTCGCATCCGAAAAGAGGGTAACCCCATTTATACACTGGGTGATGTCCAGCTCCTCGCTACTCGACAAGAGAGAGACCTTGGTGTGTTAGTTTAGAACGACCTCGGATGTTCGGATCAATGTATCAAGGCATCACGTGTGACGAATCGAAACTTTAGTCTACTAAAGCGAGCTCTCGTTCGGTTTGACATACGCTTCTTTTCAGCCCTCCTAAATTCGTACGTTCACCCTCATTTGGAGTATGCGGTTTCCGTCTGGCATCCGTGGCTGAAGCGTGACGAACTTGTACTTGAGCGGCCTCAACGCCATGCCACGAGACTGGTAAAGGGGTTTGAGTGTTATACTTACGAAGATCGTCTCACTGCACTAAAACCTATTTTCATCCAAGTACCTTCGAATCCGTGGCGACTTGATACTGGCGTACAGGATACTCACTGAAGAATGCCATCCCTGTAAAGAACTGCTTGTGCTTGCTACCGGCAATCGTACGCGTGGCCATCGTTTAAAAATTGCCCATCAACGAAGCAGGTTGGACTGTCGTAAACACTTTTTTGCCGTGCGTGTTGCAAAAACCTGGAACAATCAACCACTCTTTGTTGTGTCTGCCCTTTCCCATTCTATTTTTAAAGACCGTTCAGATATGCACTTGTTTCATTTGCTTCATAACGTTTAGAAAGCTATAACTTTCTATACTCTATGATACTGCACTTTTTCCCGATTTTCAGCGCACAAACTGCTTTCAACTGGAAGTATCAACCAAAGTTTTGTGGTGCTCGCATCCCCATCCCTTACAGTATCAACGTTTTTCTTCATTCGGACCTTAATTTTAACCCTGAACTTTCGAATCCATGTGTACAACATCCTGTGGTTTTCTTTTGAGCTTGTCGCTTTTTTACCACAATATATTATTGACTGAACTGAGGAACTGAGGAGTGAACTTTGATTTCAAGGTCAACGTGGTATTTTGCTTCTTACGAATCCTTTGGTTTGTATTTATTTGATTTTCATCGGATTTCAACATGGTTATGACTAGAAAATCTGCAAAAGTAGATAATACAGCACATACTGTCATAAAGATGCAAGAGAAGCGGTGCCCCGCTGCTCGCTCGGGCGACTCTTGTCTGGTATGCGCTAAACAGGTTGCTGATAATGCAAAAGCAGTACAATGTGAAATATGTCTCAAATGGATGCATATTCGATGCGCAGGAATGAAGCCAGTGACGTATCAGTGGCTTCAGAATATATCATGCGATGTTATTCGGACTGTATGTAAGATATGCCATCCACCATCAAGTGTTGAGCACGGAAGTAGTCAGAATAAAGTCGTAGCTGCATCTACTAAAGCCGCTAAAGTGCTTGTTGGAGGTGACATAAACATTGACCCAAACTCAGCTGAGGATAGACACCACCTACCTGTGGAGAAAACTTGCATGCCATTCGCTTCCTCGACTATAAGCCGTTTACAAAATGGTATTAGTATCGAGGATCCATTGAACGTGCAGGAACAGGACGTTTGCTCGCCTTCAACACCGTTTGCTCAACAGTCAGGAAGGAATAAGACTTATGCAGATGTGACGTCGAAGGGTCTACACAGTGATCCGGGCTATGAAATATTGTCACGGCGATTGAGCAAAATAGAGGCTTAGCTAAATGTAGTGGAAGTAGTACCTACTTCTGATAATGCTTTCAGATCTCCGGTCTCAAAGAAGCCACTTTTTGATTCTCGGAAGAGATGCCTTATTATGGTAAATGTTCCTAAGCAAACCGAAGACATGGCTGAAATACGCTTACAGCAAGAGCGAACATTCCTACAATCAACCTTTTCAAAGCTTTTCGATCAAGGAGAGGAAGGAGTTACCATCATTTCTGCATTCCGACTTGGCCGGAAGAAGAAGGATGATAAACCGCGGACGTTGAAAAATGTTTTAGCTTCAGATGAGCAAGTCCAGATGGTACTAAGACGCGCTCATCGTCTTAAGGGTGAGCCATTCAAGATACTACGCGACCTATCTCCTGATGATAGAATCAAAATGAAAAGAGCTACCCAAGAATTGCGAGCACGCAGGGAAGCTGGCGAGGTTGATCTCCATATTGTGGATTTTCGGGTAGTGAGGAGGAGGCCGCACATTCGTTGGAAGCCGCTGTCAATTCAACCCCAGTTAATCTGTGAACAGATTTCGAGTATTGCTTTCAATGCAAGAAGTCTACGCAATAAACTTGATGAGGTTAGTGAAATTGCCTGTCGGCGACAGCCAGATATCATTGCTGTTACGGAATCGTGGTTAACAATGGATATATCTGATATGGAGTGCGCGCTACCACACTATACGCTTTTCAGAAGTGACAGAGTAGCTTCGAGATCTGCCGGTGGCGTTGCCGTATACTTTAAAGAGCACCCGATTGTGGAAGTATTAGAAGGTTTTGAAATGATGCTGGAAATGCCGAAACCCTCTGGTGTAAGGTGAAGTCTAGCTCTGGAGCTGCATCACTTGGGGTCATTTACCGCTCACCTGACGCTTACGTTCCTGTGTTATGTGATTAAATCAAACGGTATGGTATCACTGGTGACTGTATCATTCTTGGAGACCTGAATGCTCCTGATATAAACTAGGCGGATTTAGTTTCGAGGGGTGAACCGTTCCAACATGAATTCCTAGATACGATTTTGGAGCTGAATTTGGTGCAGAATGTAAACGATCCTACGAGAATATGCGTCGGGCAAGTTCCTTCGATATTGGATTTGGTGGTCACACCTAGATTCTCTGATGTTACGAATCTGTCTATTGAGACCCCCATTGGTTGCAGCGATCACTGTTCTTTATGGTTCGTTTGGAATCGGGGTCTTCAACCGAGAATACGTACGCATGCCCGGAGAAACTACTGGAAATTAGACACAACGAGTCTAATCACGTCTGCAAACTCGATGGACTGGTCACTCCCTCTATCTACGAATGTTGATATCTGTTGGTTGGACTTTTTGGGTAAAATAAGATCACTTGAAAATCATGCCCCATGGATGAATGGAAGATCCCCCGCTAAGGGACCGCCGTGGTTTGATAACGCTATCCGTAAATACATGAAGGTAAGAAAGCGGTTATGGCGGAAGTTTTGTTCTAGTGGATGCACCGATGACTATGTAACCTACAAAGTTATCCGCAACAAGTGCACCTACCTCAAAAGAGAAAAAGTCAGAACTATGAAACTCGTTTGGTGGACGAAGCCAACTCGATGCCGAAATGCTTGTTTGCGTACATAAGACGTAGAACGAAAGCTTCTCGACGAGTACCTTGCTTGAGATCAATGGGAGGTTCGACTGAACATGAAGATGAACGTAAAGCAGTTCTTCTCGCCGCTCAGTACAATTCGGTTTACACAGAGGAGACGTTTCCCATTCCTCTGCTTCATGAGAGCCACGCCGAAACGGCGGATATCTCGATCTCGCCAGAGATGGTGCAGTATTTACTAGAACGACTCGATGTACACTCAGCACCTGGCCCGGACGATATACACCCGATGCTTTTTAAGGTATTGTCGAGTATCATACATAAACCACTGGCGCTAATCTTCAATTTATCCCTGAGGTATGGTAGGTTACCTAAAGATTGGAAGTACGGCATTGTCAAACCAATGTATATGGGCGGTGAAACCAGTAATCCGGCTAACTACCGACCGGTTACCCTCACTTCGGTAGTTGTGAAGACTGGAACGACTGCTGAAGAAACAGATTGAAGATTTTCTCCTTACAACCAGTCAGTTAACATCTGCTCAACATGGTTTTACGCCAAGACGATCATGCTCATCCAATCTCATCACTGCTCGCGAGCACTGGTGTGCTGAACTTGATCTGGGTCACCCGGTAGTCACTGCCTTCATTGACTTCAGTAGGGCTTTTGACCGTGTTCCATTTCAACGTCTATTGCTCAAGCTCCGTGCTCGTGGTGTAAAGGGACCTCTTCTAACTTGGATTGAAGACTTCCTTGTTGACCGTTCTACACAGGTCGAGGTTAACGGAGTCAAATCGCAGGTTACACGTCCAACTTCCGGGGTTCCGCAAGGATCTGTTCTCGGTCCGTTACTTTTTAAAGTATATGTTAATGACCTCCCCGACTCATTTAATACGAATTGTCTACTTTTCGCGGATGATCTGAAAGTTTGGGGTACAGTAAGCTCTTCTGCTGATGATACCATTTTTCAGAACGAATTGAACAAATTGCTTGATTGGACGGTAAAATGGCAGCTTCCTGTAAACCGACAGAAATGCGCTGTCATGCTTTTGGGGCCAAGCACGCCTGAAGGTGCGTACTTCCTCGGGGATCATCAACTGAAGTGGGTTGATACTGAACGTGACCTGGGTACAATTTTGACTCGGAAGCTTGAATCGAAGGAGGATACGAACAGAAAAGCTGCTGCTGCAAACCGCGCATGGTGGGATATTAGTCGGTCGTTTTCGGTGATTACTCCACAAATGTTTCGCATTCTTTATTCCACATACGTGAGACCAGTTTTGGAATATGGTTTACCAGCCACCTATCCTCAAAATAAGGGAGAACGTGACCAGTTGGAAAAATTGCAAAGGCGGGCGACGAAACGAGTACAAAGATTGAAATCAATTCCTTATGTGGAGAGAGTTCAACGCCTTAACCTCATGTCGCTCAGTATTCGGCGTGTGCGAAACGACCTGCTGCTAACTCGTCGCATATTACTGGGAGCTTATGGTGACGAGCTGCGCGAGTTTTTCCCTCTCGTGACGGACTCAAGAACCCGTGGCCATGCTCTAAAGCTTCAAAAGCGAAGAACACTACGCCTACCAAAGGGATTCACGCTATCAACAAGAATTGTAAACTTGTGGAATGCGCGAGCTCTGAAAACCAATTCAAGCAACTTTTGGATAAGGTATTGCCTGTAATCACGGCGAAGCTGAACAACATTCGATAGGATTTCTTCAACTGAGGTTCTCCTGGACTATGTTGCTGATATAAAGAGATGCGGCTTACAAGGGCTTGACCCCCTGCGTCTATCAAGAAGAAGAACTGAACTGAAGACTATTGACTATTGACCATTCGAGTTCAAGGTCAACGTGGAATTTCGCTCCTTCATTTTTATAACATTTTTTGATTTAAGTTTTCAACATTACATTACTGACAATGGTTCTCCGTGGCTCAAAAACTGTTCGTCGTAACTCTTCAACTACATCAAATCAACCAATTACTCGTAAGAAATCTCAAGAATCCAAAAGCTCACCGGGACTTGCCGTTTGCGGTGAAATCGGATGTTCATCTTCGGTTTTAGAAGGAATAGAATGCAGCATTTGTTGTTCCTGGTTTCATTCTGGTTGCTCAGGTTTGACGCCTGCTGATTTTATTGCCCACCAAAAAAATTCAACTATGCTCTGGTTTTGCAAAGCCTGTAGAGACAACCCCATTGTCCGTTTTCTGCATAAACTGTTAGCTCAACGATCGAAAAAATAGCATTCCTTGAAAAGCGACTGAGCCAATTAGAGGGAATAAATGTTTCTTCAAATTCTTAACCGTAGCAGATTGAAAAAATCGCACCTCATCCCGTTCCCACATTCGCGTCGTTATTCGCGGGAAACTCACCAGCACCCAAAAGTGATGTTCCTCTTTCTACAGAGGAATTCACTAAAGTGATGCCATCAACTAGGAAGCCAGTTGCTTCTGAGAATTTTCATTGTCAGTCTGATTCATTGACAATAATATGCTCTAATGTGCCGGAAACTACGTCTCCCTGCTTTAAAACTCGTCAGCAAGCTGACACACAGCAATGGCGTGCATTTTGCGATACCCTCCACGTGTCTGCTGATCCAGTGAGTTTAGTACGTTTGTCACGTCACCCAAACTCACCTCATTTGGCGAACCGAGACTGCTAAGAGTATCGCTCAACGCAATGGAAGATATCGAAAATGTCTTGCTTTCCGCTCACACCTTGAACCGGGGGTCAACTGCAATTCGTATACATCCGGACATTCCCTGGAGTGAACGTCGACTGAAAAAGCAGCCGTCGTATGATTGGAAAGAAGCCAGTGACAAAAAAGTATCTTTCTCTATGGCGTTCCGGAACTCGTCGATGACGATGCCGCTAAATCTGCGACCCACGACTGTGATCAGTGGCGTTTTATTCAGTCGCAAAGCAGAATTTCCGGTACTCTTACTACTGCCGTCAAACGCTTACCGAATTCGCTCAGTTACAAGGGCCAGGGTCCAATGATATTGAAAATTACTTTTCATTGTGAAGATATGGTTCACACTGCTCTACAGGCGTGGTACCAATTTAAACACCTAGCCCCCGCTGAAATTCGCTTGCGAGCTGCTGCTGACAAGCCAAAACCCAAGCATCCTATAATCACAGCGGTACCCCCCTCCCCTGACGTATCTGCACCATTCTCAAAAAACCTCCAACAGCCGACTACTTCAGAGTCGGCACAATAATTCCCCACGATGCGGATCCCTGTCTTTCAAGAGAAAGTCTGAATTGTTTATACACAAACGCTCAAGGTCTCATCAGCAAACTCCCAGAATTACGTACTCGGCATGCTTCTCACCCCTTTGATCTCATTGCTATTACGGAGACTTGGTTGTCGGATTCTGTAACAGACGCGGAAATGTCACTCACTGGAATGTCAGTCATTCGTAACGATCGTTTAACCAAAGGCGGCGGGGTTCTAGTATATTTTGCATCCTCATTTATTTGTGAACCTCTATCTCATCACTGCTCACATCTTGTAGACTCACTTTGGTGTAGTATTCATCTCAAAAAGCAGGATTATGTTCTCCTGGGTGTCGTTTACCGCCCTCCACAAAACGATCCTGATGCTAATAGGAAACATATTGAGTCCATGCGACATGCTTTATCTTTAAAATACAGTCATGTATTACTGATGGGAGACTTTAATTCGCCTAGTTTATCAACAATACATGCAAGTGATTTCTTTGCATCGGAACTTGATGGACTTATATCAACCCACCCGCTATATAACCATGTGCACGTACCTACAAGATTC
The DNA here is from genome assembly GCA_013407085.1 of Atriophallophorus winterbourni. NCBI lineage: Eukaryota > Metazoa > Platyhelminthes > Trematoda > Plagiorchiida > Microphallidae > Atriophallophorus > Atriophallophorus winterbourni. The sequence goes on from JACCGJ010005542.1 coordinate 54,619, forward strand.
CTTGGAGGAGATGTACCTTCTCTCCTGGATTTGCTGCTAACCAATGAAGAGCTGATGATTGAAGAAACACATTGAACCACCGCTTGGGAAAAGTGATCATGTAGTCCTAACGTTCTGTTACACTTGTTATGCGAGCTATCCAGTTCAAACGTCTGTTAAAATCAAGACTGTAACAAATTATAATACTTTTCGAGACATCATGTCAGCAAACACTTTTGATTTTTTGCTTAATGACACTCCTACAGCGACTTGGACTGAATTTGTAACAAGATGGCACTTGCTTCTGAGCCATTCTTCTGTGGCTAAGACAATTCCCTTCAAATCGAAACCTCACAATTCCTTCGTACGCAGTAGAACACGCAAATGGATGTGTTATAGAAACGCTGCATGGAATCGCTTCAAAGTGAGTCAATTGCTATCCGATTGGGAGTGCTACCGGCATTTTCGTAATTATTGTACTACACTGGTACGCCAAGACAAGCTGCACCACCAGACTTTCCTTGCAAACCGGTTTGCGTGTAACCCAAAGTCACTATATAAGTATGTCAACGAGCAGCAACAGGTTCGCTCTGGTATCCAGCCACTACAAACTGATGAAGGTCCGACCACAAGTATGAAGGAGGCCGCAAATGCCTTGAGAGCGCATATCATGCCAATCTTCCGCAATTCGGCAAAAGAGTTACCGCTATTTTTGCAGCCTGATCCTCCCTTCCATATTTCATCGGTTACATTTACTGCTGCCCGAGTAAAAAAACAGATATTGCTGCTTCGTGCAAATTCTTCTGCAGGAATCGATCAAATCACGCCAAAGGCGGTACAAGCAGTCGCTGATGTCATTTCTGAACCTCTTGCGTTGTATTTTCAGCGCTTATTAGACACGGTTGCAGTGCCAGACGGTTGGAAGGAAGGAATAATAACTCCAATATTCAAAGGAGGTAACCGCAGTGACGCAGGGAATTCTCGGCCAGTTACATTAACTCCGGTGCTGTCCAAAATTATGGAGTCGATCATGGCAGAAGATATAATGAGCGCATTCGAATACTCGGGTCTGATCACTAGTGAGCAGCATGGATTTCGCCGTGGTCATTCATGCACTTCAAATTTACTCCTAGCTAGAGACAGTTGGACCAGATCAGTCAACCATGGATACAGAGTGGACGTTATCTACCTTGATTTTTCTAAGGCTTTTGACAGAGTTCACCACGCGGTACTTATTCATAAGCTACGTACTCTTGGAATTGGCCCTCCACTCTTGACATGGATAGCTGCATTTCTGTCCTCCAGGACTCTTCGTGTGCGGGTGGGTGAGACGCTTTCCGAGACCTTCCCTACTGAATGTGGAGTACCCCAAGGATCGGTTCTTGGACCAAGACTTTTTCTTTTATTCGTCAATGACATCGGCAAACAAGTGACATCCCAATTTCTAATGTTTGCTGATGACATCAAAATATGGCGCGAGCTTTCTTGCCCAAACGCTTTTAGCGAGTTGCAGTCTGATTTAAATTCCCTTCACGCCTGGTCGGTAGCGAACCATTTACCGTTCAATGCTGAAAAATGTCATGTACTTCGCATCCGAAAAGAGGTTAACCCCATTTATACACTGGGTGATGTCCAGCTCCTCGCTACTCGACAAGAGAGAGACCTTGGTGTGTTAGTTCAGAAAGACCTCGGATGTTCGGCTCAATGTATCAAGGCATCACGTGTGGCGAACCGAAACGTTGGTCTAGTGAAGCGAGCTCTCGGTCGGTTTGACATACGCTTCTTTTCAGCCCTCCTAAATTCGTACGTTCGCCCTCATTTGGAGTATGCGGTTTCCGTCTGGCATCCGTGGCTGAAGCGTGACGAACTTGTACTTGAGCGGCCTCAACGCCATGCCACGAGACTGGTAAAGGGGCTTGAGTGTTATACCTACGAAGATCGTCTCACTGCACTAAGCCTATTTTCATCCAAGTACCGTCGAATCCGTGGCGACTTGATACTGGCGTACAGGATACTCACTGAAAAATGCCATCCCTGTAAAGAACTGCTTGTGCTTGCTACCGGCAATCGTACGCGTGGGCATCATTTAAAAATCGCCCATCAACAAAGCAGGTTGGACTGTCGTAAACACTTTTTTGCCGTTCGTGTTGCACAAACCTGGAACAGTCTACCACTTTTTGTTGTGTCTGCCCCTTCTCTTTCTATTTTTAAAGACCGTTTAGATATGCACTTGTTTCATTTGCTTCATAACGTTTAAAAAGCTATAACTTTCTATACTCTATGATACTGAACTTTTTTCCGATTTTCAGCGCACAAACTGCTTTCAACTGGAAGTATCAACCAAAGTTTTGTGGTGCTCGCATCCCCATCCCTTACAGTATCAACGTTTTTCTTCATTCGGACTTTAATTTTAACCCTGAACTTTCGAATCCATGTGTACAACATCCTGTGGTTTTCTTTTAAGCTTGTCGCTTTTTTTACCACAATATACTATTGACTATTGACTATTAAACAGAAAACAATTTAAGAATTGCATTTTCGATCTTCGCAGTGTCAGCTGTGCTTTTGAATGACCTGGACACTATAAATCCTAAGTCTATCTCATCAGCTACTGGTCGAATGGTATTGCTTTCAATCAGATCCCAGATGAGGAAAGGCACATTTTTGCCGTTTATTGGGAGTAACTACTTCTTAGATCAGGCCGAAATTTGTTAATGTTCTTTTACGGACTCGTGTTGTTCCGAAGCCTGTATTTTAAGATCGTCTGTAAATAACAAACACTTCGATGGGATCATGGGTGGTAAATCATTAACAAGCGCCTTGAACAAAAAGGGACCAACAACCGACTTTTATGAGACACCAGATGCCGCATCTCTAGGCTCAGAAAAAGCGTTGCTCACACAAAATATTCATCTTCCCAAATAGAAAATCCGCAATCCGTTTCAGCAGAGTGCTGTCAGGTATTCATTACCATCAGCTACGCGAATAGACCACCGTGTGGTACGCGATCGAGCGCTTTGCTGAAGTCAATAAAATGACATCAACTCAACCACCTGCATCGACTAGTTCGCACAAGTGCTCACGGGCTGTTAACAAATTCGAGGCGCGTGATGCATGTTTAGAGAATCCATGCTGTTTCACGTTTAAGATTCTCTATTTTACCAGGAAACTCCAAATCATTCGTTACTCTCCGTTCCATTGCACAGATGTGCAATCGTGCAGTACTTTATGCTGTGCGGCCAATACCGTGCTAAATTGATTGGCCAGAGGTAGTGAGCTGCATGCTCAAACACGCTGAAGTCTCACTACCATCTTTATTCTTTATTTCTTATATCTGTCTAGGCCTGGGCAACCTAACAGTATCTTAGCCCACGTGCAGTCTGACTGTGCGGCACTTTGCCTGGATCAGGCTTATGCTTTCATGCCATACCATATCATCCGTTCCATAATCTTCCTGACAGCTGCTATTAATGTAGCTGATCAATAGTTAACTTACTTTACTGCTGGCTACACGGGCGGATCAGACGGTGTGTTGATATTTGTGTCTCGCTTCTTTTGTTTGGGCACACTCCTCCTGCCAGCACTGAAAAAGCAAATGAAGAGACTATAATAATGCTGTTCTACAGCATTTGATGAGCTGAGGTGGAACTCTGTCGTCACCCGTGGCCTTCCCATTCGCTAAGCGGTCGATTGCCGTATTGAGCTCATCATGAGTATCAGGAGTATCTAGATGTTCTATGGTTGGCAACCGCTAAACATTTCCAGGTGCATATGGTAAAACCGTACTGTCCCTATCTTTCCATCTGCTTAGTTTTGTCGACAATTGGGTTACCAGATACAGACTTAATGGGAGCCGTTTTAATTTAGTTTGGACGAACGGCTCTCTTAATCCCATAATACATACCGTGAAAATTTCCAGTATCCGCAGCTTTTGGGATACTGCGGCTAATTTCAGTCCAATAGTCATTTGCTCATCGTCTTACAGCTTTATAGCTGCTCTGTTGGCATACCTTTGAATTTCAAGAATGCTGACCGTTTCTCGTCCAACGCAGCAGTCATCTAAGAAGATTTTGCTTCGAACAAGTCGCTCGTTCGACCTTTCTTCGGACCGTAAGTGGAAAGTGCGACTCGCCATATGCAGCTTTTTAGCGATTCCCAGTTTTATGAAACCTATTCGAGTGGGGTTGTCTTGTTGAACTCGGCTGTGAAGGCTTTCGCAAATCGCGCAGCTAGATTAGGTTCGCACATGCGAGTGACGTCTATCCTTGGTTTAGTAGAAAATTTAGCGCCTAAATCTTAGCTTAAGATTCCTTCAAAGATATAAAAAACGTGCAGCAACCGATCCTTGGGTGGTCGGTTCAATAAAGAACCGGTTTGAAAAAATAACAGTTGTGGCAAGTCGCATTTGATTATCGTATCATATATCGGTGGCTTTGACACAGAACGCTGTCCACTACCTCCTGAGACACCACTGCCAAATATTTCCGGTGCCTAGATAACCGATAATGTGTTTTGACTCCCACTCACGGGGTTTTACAGTCTTCCTCATGTATAGGAGAATCGAAATAACTACTGTAATAAAAACCGTTTCGAGGCTACTGGATCCGGATGTGCAATTGTTCAGCATTTCTGTGCTGCGCGGCTCACATCGTGCTAAATTGATTGGCCAACGGTAGTGAGCTGCATGCTGAAACACGCTGGAGTCTCACTACCATTTCTATTCCCCCCTCATATCTGTCTAGGCCTGGGCAACCTGACAGTATCTTAGCCCATGTACAGTCTCTGACTGTACGGCACTTTACCTGGATCAGGCTTGTGCTTTCATACCATCATACCATAATGCATCCTTTGGAATCGATCATGAAAACAAGGAATAATAAAACCATCGTTTAAATAGGGAGATCCTAATTTATCAGCAAATTGTCAAGACGTACAGTTGACCCCTATTAGCGAACGTAGCATCTTTATTCAAGGTATCCCTGAGCTTAAAGATTTAGATTACAAGAAACATTGCATCGATTTGTATGAGCAATGGCATTTCATTCAATAACTAATCAGTCTATCTGAAATCACTACTGTTTCGTTGGAACGCTTACCGCAATCCAATGGGTATCCCATACTATCATATTTATGAATAATTATTTTAATAGTTTTATTTTCTCATTGATTTTTCAGACTTAGCACGTATATAATGGGGAAGAAACAGCATCAAAAAGATAAACTGTAATTTGCCCATTTTCATTCTGAAACAAACAAATGCTCTAGTTATCTAACGTGTACTGAATGGAGCACCTTGTATGGCGGCAAACGTGCATCAGAGGATAGACGGCGTTTCAAACGTTTACCGTTTCACTGTTGCAGGTTTTTGCTTCGACAATATTTAACCATTTCTGCAGCATAACATTTCAACCCTTCAAAAACCCCTACTGCACGAGAGAGGGAATCATATTCGATCTTGAGTACTCTTCCGTTTTCACCTAATGCTTTACAGAAATATACTCCCATTTGTCAGGAAGCATGGCATCAATCCTGTGACGGGCAAGGTTTGAGCACAGCGCTTAGATATTTTTTTAGAAATTGAAGGCTGGCGATCTAATCAAACTAATTTTCCACCGAAATTCCGATGGAAAATTCCACTGCCCGGTTACCTTCAAAGTTTTCAATGAAAATACTCATATAGTTGCGATAAAACCGACTGGCAACGTGTACTGTTTTGACGCTGTAGATCGATTGAACATAAAAAGCAACAATTATTTAGATCTGCTTACTTCTGATCCATTCTCGAAAGATGATATTATAACAATCCAGGATCCTTCAAATTTAGATAAATTTAACATATCAGCTTTCTATCATGTACAACAAATGGAAGAAAACAAAAGTATGTTTGTGGATTCTGACCAGTTATGAAATTATAGAGGATTCTGGAACCGTGATAATACGTCAGCTCAATCAAGAGACCAAAGAAACGCTTGCTGAGCTGCCCAAGGAAATGAAAGTACCGGATTACATGCTCTCAAACAAACCAGCTTCTAGCGTCGCGTCTCAGAAACGTGACGTTTTCAATACAGTATGTCATGGAATTGAATGTTTGATAAATTCAGGCTACGTATTCAACCGGAAAAGTTGCCGCTTCTTTAACGTCCACCGTAATGGAACCGGTAACAAAAATGGAACCAGGTTTGTTGTTTTAATGGTTCTTCCATAATACCATTTTAGCTGTTCTTGAGGATGATGTAGTGCGTTACAAGTATGTTAAAAAGAAAGGCTACGTCAGTCTCGTCACGTCTCATGGTCGCTTAAATTTGGAGCTGCATTGCGACCTGGTTCCTAAAACTTGCGAGAACTTTATTCGTCATTGCAAGTCCGGTTACTACAATGAAACCAACTTTCATCGGCTCATTCGATATTTTATTGTAAGCATTCGTGTGTATACTTTAATACATTCATTAGATTCAGGGCGGTGACCCAACGGGTACGGGTCTTGGTGGTGAATCGGTTTGGGGAAAACCGTTTCCTGACGAATTTCCACCAAACTTGAGTCATGATTCTCGAGGAGTTGTTTCCATGGCCAATTCCGGTCCGAACACTAACGGCTCGCAATTGTAAGTGGAACGCACTGCTGACGCATTTTTGTTTTATAGTTTCATCACGTTTCGCAAATGTAAGAACTTGGACAAGAAGCATACCGTTTTTGGAAGGTAACATAGATTGTTTCATTGTAAATTTTTAAGAGTTGTTGGTGGAAATGATACGCTTAACAAGGTCGAAATGTTAGAAACGGATAAAGATGACCGTCCATTGGTAAGTGCGACATAAACCGGGTTTCTTTTTGAACAGGTGTTTCTATAGTTCACACTACGTCTCATGCAGAATCATGATTCACACTAATCTTTAGTTTCCAGTCACCATCGTTTCGAATATTCGATCCAGTTTCAAGCATCGAGAAGGATGTTTTCATAAGTGAAGCTTTGGTCATTTTGTGAACATTTTAAAGATTTGAAAAACTACGAAAAAATAGATCCACTAAAAGTTTTTATTGTTTTCCCAAGAGTCTTGAGCTTCTTCCATTGCACTCATTCATCGTTCCGTGTTTGTTTCGGCTGAATCATAATACGGGCTGTATATTTATCCATTGCAAGCGCCGCGGGAGAGATTGTTCCTCCCGAATCGGACTGTTTAGTCATTCGAAAAGCTGTAGAACATGAAAATGCATGCGATTGTGATGTACATCCATGGTCGACATCGACCGAAGGAGGTCAACAACAACCATATTTATCCAGGTAAATGCAAGATACTGAATAATGTCAAGTGTGACAACTGTCACACACCCATAAGTGACATCGTAGATCATATGGAGCGGTTCAACCACATAGGATATCAGGTGGTTGGCGAGAGTGCGCCAGGGAAGAAATGTGCGTTCAGACTTACTAAAATCGAACCGCGGTTTGTTACCCTTATGACCTCTGCAATTGACATTTATTTAGTGCCTGAAGAGGAGAGGAAGCATTAATTATAGGAAGTTAATTTTTGTCCATTTCAAGATCATGCACTGCTGGAGGCTTCCTGGCATTATTGTTTGTCCCAAAATACGCTTGGTTGAAACATCTACGCGATTATGCACTGTATTTTTCGAGCTAGTGGTATTAGCCATCAGAGAGCCATTGACCGATGTTGTCTCCGCTAGTTGGGAGCCCTGTTTATGAGACCGCTATGGTCAATCAATAGCCTGTATAAATGGGTAAACGTGGCAGGTGGCCTTGTTGACGTGGAAAAGTGGTTTGAAAAAGATCACTTGTGGTTTATCGAAAGTGGAACGAGTGCTCATGCCTGAGTTTGGTTAAGAGAAACACCAACTCTAGGGCTGAACAATATGGCGAGTATGCTAATAAACTGAAAACAATTGTTAGTGTGCATTATTTTTCTCTTGTAGCCATATTTACGAATTGCGATTGTATAAGCAATGCAACGTAGAAAAGAAAAATGGCGTGCAAATCGACAACATTTATGTTTTTCATGTCTATGTTACACTACCATTTCGTATCAGATTGTACATACCCTGCACTTACACGCCACAACAGGTTTCGGGTTGTTTGTCGTCATCAGATGGAGGTTAGGTTCAGTGAGCCTTGATACAGTGGAAAAGTAGTAAAGACATTTATAATTCAATGCCATCGTTAATTTCGGTTCTCAAGTACTGTGCCGTTTGGGTACTGTGCGTCGATCGAGGAGCTATACATTTTTGCAGAAATGTATGTATGTAATTAAAGCTTTGAGTCAGGCAAATTACCGCATAGTCATAGAATGCGCGTGGAGTGAGATAGGCTCTCAAGGCCCGTTATCAATCATATGGGCATTATACCGGTAGCGAGTATCGAGGGGTTAACTGCTAATCAACAAGAAATCTGTGGAATCTGCAACAGATTAAACATGTTTACACCGTTGTGAACACTTCACAGTTGTACTCATGTGGGAACGAGATCATTTCAACTTACAAGCAACTATGCAAAATTATTTTTTTCACAGGAAGAAATTCAGTTGATCAACTGTGAAGTGTTCGTTGATCCTTTTGTTGAAGTAGAAGAAATGTTATCCGCTGAACGGGCGAAATCCAAGTCAGGAGAACCTAGCGACGCAGACCTCCCTAAACGACCGAAACCTGGCAATCGAAGAGAAGAGGAAGCGTTGGAAGCAGAAGAAAGAGCACGGCGTTTTAAAGAATCAGGTAAGAGTGGTATTCTATTTCTGCTCGCGGTCGTTTTGTTGGTATCTATTGAATCTTGAGCATTCAGCCTTTCTGATATCTTACAATGCAAGTTAAATTTCGATAACTGTACGCCTGCTCAATGATCCAACTTCAAGCCTGTTTATTCCCAAGATTATCAGACCAACCGCTTTCAAAATTACGACTGAAAGAGGGAGAGGTCACAATGCTTTTGTTTTCACCATTCATTAGGTTTTGTATATGGCTCATAAATTCGATCCCCCACTGGATTAATTCATCTGTAGAAGACATATCCTTTGGTTGCGGCGCGGCGAATACAGCGTAACCTTTAGGTATGTAACCATGGTCAATGCAATAAATCACGAAACAATTGAAGCATGAAGCAATTCCGTACTATGCAGCTAATACTAATTCGTCACCGGTAGTGAACTGCATATGGAAGTAGGCTGGAATATCACTGCCACTCCATTTTTGCGTGCCTAGGCAACCTGCCAGTATCGCTCACCACTTGCAATTGCTGTGCGGCACCTTGCCCAGGTCTAGGCTTTTGTCTTCATACACACACGAAGCTATGCAATTACAAGAACCTAGTGCTAGAGGCGAATAATTTGTAGAATCTCATCACCGTAGTTGACCTATGGACCAGGTTTCAATAAGGGTTTGCATGCGTGTGTATTTCATAGAAAAATTGGGTTGAATAAAATGCTGAAATTTTATGGATCCAGAAAAAGCACCGTACAGTTGTCGACTACACATGGACCAGTATACCGTCCAGTTGCCCTTTGTCTGAACATATATAAGAAAGATAGTACTGCGAAATCACACCTCCGTCTATTAGTACTTAAGATTAGGCGTTGGTTAAACACTATTGATTTCATGTTGCACTAGTTAATGTGCGTCATTTCCTTTCAGGCCCAACAACGGTTTACCGGCCTGGTGTGGGAAAATTCATCGACATTTCTTCTCACCAGGATGATGAAAAAGTTAGCACTAAGCGAAATAAATCCGCGGACAGCCCACATCCAATTTCCTCAATGAATGACGAGGTTGCACAAAAACGACAGAAGACAGTGCTTCGGTCCACGTTATCTGATTTCAGTGCATGGTGAATGTGAATGGCTAATTTCTAAATTAAATTGTTAACTTGACATTTTCGGAGCTCTTTCTATCAATAAAGCGCCAGGAGGGGACGGGTTACGTGTTGAGGTTATTAAAGCTTGCTTTCCATCGCGTTTGTTTTAAGACTGAATGTTTCTCATAAAAATGGAACATCGATTAGCCTGTCGTTCCTTATGCGTGCTTTAACTACATCGGCGCTGCCGACAGGTTGTTTCGTGACGTTTCTGCTAAATTATTTCCGTCACTAACGGACGCGTTAACTAAGGTGGTTTCGCGCTGGGGTGCAGAGAACAAATGTTAACCTTACATGCGGTGCACGCATCAAACACTGGTGTGCGTTATTGGCTCCGTAGACGGCAGTTGCTTATGTGCATTATGTTTCCGGATGACGTGCCGTTCAAAGTCGTTAGCCCATTACAACGGTTACATATCCAGGATTTCGGTCATCAAACACAGCATTTCATACGAGTTACCTAAGGTTAAAAAAGATGGAGCGAAAGCAAGAGTCGATCGTGCACCTAAATTGTTTTACGGTTGAGGGTTGGAAAATGGCACACCTTTGCTTGACGCCATGGCGTTAAAATAACCCAGAACTTAGAAAATTTTATGGTAGAAAAAGCAGTAAGCTTAACAATAACCATAGGATGGAAAGGTATATCGAGTAAACATAAAATCTTCCAAAATTAATAGGGACAGTCACCGCAAGGTTCATATACCCATCGAGTTTAGAAGCGAAAACCTCGACAGATTCCGAGCGTATGATTTCTTCAGGCAAGATGTTCCAAGTAAAACAAATTCTGACCCAGAAATAATGACGACGAATATCCAATCGAGAATGCGGAATGCTTAAAGCCTTTGAATGTTTTCGTGTTCGAGTAAGGCCATTGGGATTTAGTAAGTGTTTTAGGGGATAATTTTCAGTGTGCACGATTTTGAATGCCAACAGGAGGTCACTCCGTATCTGTCGTTGGGTAAAATCGTGTACATTTATTTTTAACATTCGCTCTTTGAAAGGCAAATTTCTGTAAAAGGAGACCATCTTTGTCACACGATGATAAGTCCTGTCAAGTAGTTCACTATCCTTCCTCAGCCATGGTATCCAGACTTGGATCGAATATTCCGTAACATGCCGAGTATTAATTAACTGGGGTAAGGTTTTATGCGTGAAAATCTTGAATATTTTTTTAGAAGATACGGTAGGCTTTGTTGTACAGTGTTCGGCAATGATGTCCAGACGTAAGTTTAAACGACACCCAGATACCGAGATCTATATTCTGCTGTGATCCAGACGAGATCTTATGTGCCAAGCTGATACGTGTGGTGCAGAGATTTTCCAAGCCGCAACATTTAACATTTCGTAGGGTTAAATGGTAACTCATTTGTCTGGGACCAACGAAATAAGGTGCACTGATCCCGTTGTAATGCCGCAGTCACTGACAGTCCTAACACGATTCTATATTTTAACATAATCGGGAAACAGTATCAAGTTACATCCAATATCCTCCACTGCATCGTTCATATACACCAAAAACAGAAGAGGTCCAAGCACCGAGCCATTCGGAACTCAACTTATGACATCTATGTGCTGCCAACGCGAACTTGTCTATCAGTAAGATAGTACCTTACCAATTCAGCAACATTCCCGTTATTCCATAAGCTTCGAGCTATTTTATCAGAATAAACTCAACCCTTCATGTCATTACAGGGAACCTACGAGAACCTATCTTCGGTATCATAGCCGAAAATGTAAATCAATAAAATATAAGCATACAGTGGGATACTGTTTCCGATGGAGCTTGGTAATGCGACCATACTTATGGCTGGCCTGCCCTTGCGAAGCCATATCAGATTTCGAGTACACACATTTAGCCACAGCTATCAAACGATTAATGACAACGCACAAAAGTGAATCCCCGGTATTTTTCGCATTTCTCGAATTACTTTTAATTAGCGTGAGGTTTTCGGCGTCAATGTTGAATCAGCAATTCATAAATGAATGTATTACGACAGTTTTGTTTCGGTCGACAAGTTCGATAGAGTATTCATTCCGAATCCGATGCACTTACTTTGGTTGAGAGGCTTGTTGTTGTATTGGCTCTAGAGGCTCAACCGCTTAAACGACGTGCCCCGTAGTCGCCGAAATGTAAATGTTCGATCCATCTCTCCATTGGCTGCACTTTCACTACATACAGGCTCGACACGTGCTGTTTTAAGTGTGGCTGATCCAATAACATTGTTGACGACATCAGGCATAGCATCAAATCTACATTTATTCACAGCTGTTTCGACATCGAAGCAGATTTCGGCGCGCATCACACAACACGTTATAGAACTTCGCTGAAGTGCAGTCGGGATGTATATGCCTAAGAGATTCCTGGTACTTAAGTTTGGATGGAAATTATGAAGCGTGAGTTAGCAAGCTCGTCAAGATACCGGACAGGCGTACGGGTACCTCATGAACAGTGAGTAGCTTAAAATCTGATAATATGGCCATTCTCAACAAACATAATTACTCGCCACAAGGTTCCTATCATCATGAGAAAAAAACCGATTGAATGTAAAACGTTTATCGAAGAAAGTCTAGAACAAACAGAACACAGCCAAGAATTGATTTACGTACAACACACAAGTGGGTGAAAGCCCCGGGGTTAAAAAATCTCAATGTCAAATGCAGTCAGCGTTTTCCTGAAAGAAGCCATCGGGTTGCCCGATATAAGCACAATCCGCGTTCGTCCACTGCAAATTCATGGACCCGGTCACGGCTTGAATGATCTGGCTGATCAAATGCTCCACGGTCATTTCAAAACTCCTTAGAATAGGGAATGAGCGAAACATGCACGTAATTACTTCAAATTGTTCGGATGAAGTTGTAGGCGTAGTTCTCGAATTAGTTCCTCAATACACGCCAAACTTTGGGTCATGGAACGATGATCGGATAAGTTCTAAAGTGTATTAATAATATATGACATGGATTAGACTTACACAAAGGTGAATCAACAGGCAACTCAACTTGGCAACGAGGTCTATGTTGGTCTCGTCCGAGTTGTGGTTCAAGCGATTCTGAAATTGTGTAATATACGTGATAATTCGACATATTTAACAAGATGATCGGTCAAAGCTCGCTCGGATGAATTAAAGAATTCAAACACAAAACTTGCTTGATCACAACCAGGGAAAAGAGCCCTATTGCATAGAACTAGATGAATAAAGTATATCCACGTGGAATGCGATGTAATCCCGCTTGAGCAGGAACTGCAAGTGATTATAACAGTGATTTTCCGGTTGTTGTGCAGCTATACAGCGCGGCCTTAGTTGACCTACTTTGCCGATATCTACCATGGATGTACACGCAGTCCGATTCGGGGAAAACAATCTCTCCCACAGCGATACGCAGTACTCGGTCGATCGATGCTGACTGCTTGATCTACGACCAGCAGTCGAGAGCGGTAGCTGCTCATCCCCAGGTTGCACGGAGTTAGACAGATATGAGAAAATGACAGTGAGATGAGCCAAACAGCAAAAATTCGCCAAAATACACCGCGAAAATGAAAGATGCCGGTTTCACATCCGCATATATTCTTTTAAAACGTTCGACTTCGTTTAGTAGTAACTAAAGTCAGTTGATACCAAAGATATTGGTAAAAAGGAACTTACTTGCTGGAGTCTTATTCGTGCGATCATCTCTTGCGCTTCGTCGTAACAGCGCCGACGCCATTCCGTGATATGAGCTACCTCCATGTTCTGCTCCCGAGCGATCTGCATTTTGTTAATTATGAGAAAAGGGGGTGCTGAAACGGTTGCGATAATAAAAATGCACAACACCACTTAGCTTACATTTGTAAGTAAAGCAGGAGCGTTTCCACACATTTAACCAATAACATGGATAGATAATTTTTCTTAAAAAAATATGCATACACGTTGCTATGTATGCATGTATAAAAGCACAAGTCTAAATTCAGGCGAATTGCAGCAGGAAGGAAAAGTGGCCTCTATGAAACTGAGTGAGCATACAACTCTAGCTTTCGGACGGAGCTAGAGCTAAAGTGTATGCCTTAAAGTATACAGTATCGAAAAACGGAATTGATTTAATCTAAGAATCATTGTTGCTAATATTTATAATTCCTTGTGAATACCTATAGGCTTTGAGTCTAAACTGATGTCTTGATTCACTAGTTTTTGCATTTTTCCAAATCTTTTTGTACACTTTAATAAGTATGTTTCCGACTTAATTTCAAAGATTTTTTCATTGACCAAGCTCTGATTGTCATGAGGACATTCTAGAAAGAGTCGTAAAACAGCACGCCACGTTCTCAACTCATTAATATTATAATTCCGGGTAGTTTCCACTTATTTTGCCATGCTCTCAAATTCCAATCATTAATAAAGACTCCACCGAAACATATCACACTGTCATCCCGAATGTCTTTAGAACAGATGCCCCTTATTTTATTTGCGTCAAGATATAGTTGTTAAAAGAAACTTCCTAGTGAACAATCAAATTTATTTTGTCGCTGCGTTATGTATTTTATCCAAAGTATTGGTTTGCGCGACATTTACAAATTTTGTTTGTTTGTCAACATTCATCTTAAGAGGAAATATCGAGTATTTTAAAATTAAGCTTTTTCATTCCTTTATAATGATCATGTAAGCTATTCCTTGCTTAATATTAGTAACATACGTAAGGGTAATGCGTGTGTGTATGTATGAAATCACAAACCTGATACAGGTAAAGGGCTGCGCAATCAAAGACTGCACGTAGTCTAAGATACTGTCAAGTCGCCCAGCACTAAACAGATTTGAGAACGAAAATAAACATAGAAATGGCAGTAAGACTCCAGCGCGTTTTTACATGCAGCTCACTGCCGGTGGCAAATCAATTTAGCACGGTGTTAGCTGCACAGCACCTAAGTGCTGCACGATTGCACATCCGCGCAATGCGTATAGCATCCAGGATATTCGGAACAATGAAGTATAGCATCAGTTGTTCCCTGCAATGCATTGGGCGGCAGCGGTAACGCAGGTCCTTTTCACGTGAGGATGCCCGAATTCAATCTTGATCACGCATATTTGAGAACCACGCTTAACCATAATCCTTCACCACACCCTAGTGTGAATGGGTTTCGATGTCCGTTAGAAAAATACGTGTGAAACAATACGACTTGATTCGCCTCGTTACAGGAAAACCGATAATTATCAACGATCATGTTAGTCCTAACGGAAAACTGAACATACTGAACTTAACATTACTAGAAGAGAGTTCAGCGAAAGTCGACGTAACCGTTTATTGATTCAAGCTCAACGCAATCTTAGTGTCGCCACCGGTAAGTGCAAACTGTAACCAGAGGAAACCGGCCGACCGACGAAGGTTTTGTCAACAATGCGACTATAGTTTGCGACTGATGCTTAAACAGCATTTAACGATCAATCTATTAGGTGGTTACAATCATCCAAGATCAATGAAAAGTATTATATTATAAATCAAAAGCAGGCAAAGTGCAGCACAGTCATGAAGCGCATATGGGCTGAGATACTGCCATGTTGCCAAGGACTAGAAAGATACCAGACAGGGAAGGAAGATGGTAGTGAGACTCCAGCGTGTTTTCGCATGCAGCTAACTACCGGTGGCGAATCCATTTAACACGGTGTTACCTACACAGTACAAAGGTACTGCGAGATTGCTCATCCATGCAATGAAAAGCGATAAATAAAACAGATTACGCTCGTCTCATTAAGCAAGGAGTTCAAGTACACATCATACGCCAACGATATTTGACACATCGATGTCCTGATACTCGTAGTGGCAAATAAACGATCGGTAAACAGCAACAAAATAAAGTATAATTTCTGAAACGCGACGTGAGGAAACATTAATAAGAGTGTGGTGAGAATTTATGGAACTTCAAATAATTAGAAGACGTGAATATACGAAAGGAGAACGAAAATTCGGAAAATGAGTCGTTAACTCACCATAGAAACATTTACCATAACAACTTCCATGTGATGCTTCAGATCTTGGTTAAGCTTGTCCAGATGCAATATCAATGTGGCGTAACTGTGTTGGAACTGCACGGTTATGTCTTCGTTTTGTGCGAGCTATGAGATGATTAATCGATAAATTGGACCAACGAACCTTAGCTTCAGCAGTATCATTCATTTCTTTCAATTTATTTACGGATACACTCTTTTCTTCCAAAAGTTTGAAAAGTTTTACCTGTGAAAGAATAAACGTTTACCGACAGTGAACAAGAGCGCATCCACGTGGAAGAGAGATTTTTAACCTTATTTGGGGTATGCTTGTAATGGTATAAAAGCACAAGCATGATCCAGGCAGTGCCTCACAGCCAGAGACTGCACATGGGCTTAGATACTGTCATGTTGCCAAGACCTAGGCAGATATGAGGAAGACAGTAATATCGCCCACGTGCAGTCTCGGGCTGTGCGGCACTTTGCCTGGATCAGGCTTGTGCTTTCATACATACATGTATTGTCGCGTGCTGTGTATGCAGAATTCACTACAAGGTTCAAATTTCGGTAATATCAAACAAGCGAACCCCTGAGGTTATTTTCAAAGTGCTTGAAAGCTATTTTGCACCTGATAAAACTATTTTCAATCCCTCGCCATTCTTAACAATAACAGACGCTCATATAATGCCACTACGTGCAGTAATAAATCTGAATAGCACAATTGAGTTCAAATCGCTGTCTAACCTTAATTAAAACATATAGGAAAAGTGTTTCAATCGGTACAATATGTTAAATAAAGACAACGGAAATAGAACATCATGCATCGTACACCAAGAAGCACGCACTTCAACATAAAGTAACGCGAGACCTAAGAAGGTTGCGATCAAAATCTAAATGGAATTATATGACAATCTAAAACACCAAATGTATCTTCATTTTTGCAGCAAAAGAAAAAACCTTTCTCAATGTTACACAAAAATGTGGTTTTAGAGTAAAGTAAGTAGTAAAGTCTGGCGCTTCAAACATTTTTAGTAAACCAGTCGTGTCTTAACGAAGTTACGCTTTGTTTCTGCGATAAGATTCGCTCGGTGTATGAAAGTACGTTTGTCGCACAAGGTATACTAAGTGTCAAACATTATACTGCAGTAGTGTAACAGTAGCTAGAGCATGTCATGTCGCAGAGTCAACATCTCAAGGCGCACTACTCGGAAATATGATTGACCTTCATGTATAGCCAAAGTAACGTGTTTAATAAATATAAAAAGACTACTTAGCGTAAAATCTTCCGCGAGAAAGGCACTCGTCTAAAAACTGAACGTAGACTTGAGCTTATCTGATATTTACGAATCACAGAAATATCGGTATTACGATATTAAAGCTATCTATCCGATAAGGCAGAATACGAAATAATGGTTAAAAGAGGCATACGAATTTTTGATGATATCATTGACGACATATAGCATGTAACATAAAACCGCACAGTCAGAGATTGCACGTGGTCTAAGATAATGTCAAGTTGCACAGCCCTAGACAGATATGAGAACGAAAAGAAAAATAGAAATGGCAGTAAGACTCCAGCGCGTTTTCGCACGCAGCTCACTACCGTTGGCACGGATGTGCAATCGTGCAGCATTTTTGTACTGTGCGGCTAACATCGTGCTGAAGTGATTGGCCAACGGTAGTGAGCTGCATGCAGAAACACGCGGTTATCTCAGTACCATTTTTATTCCCCCTCCTCATATCTGTCTAGGCATGGGCAACCTGACAGTATCTTAGCCCACGTGCAGTCTCTGACTGTGCGGCACTGCCTGGATCAGACTTGTGCTTTCATATATACATACATGAGCACCCAGTGCGACGAAAAACGAAATCTCGAAAAATATTGAAGTTTAACGCTATGTCATCACGCGCACGACCTGTTTAATGCTTTCTGTACTCATCAGTATGATAAATGACAGTTGACAACTGTCAACAGTGAACTGCTCATGTGGTAGGCGCTATGAAAGTTTGTGAATATAGATCAAATTGATTGTGAAATACACGAATCTGTAACTATCATCATCATCATCACAGATCTGAAACTATACTTTCGCAATTAGACGATTCTCGATTAACGATAGCACCTACTGAAAATGTGAAACCATTAGGGTGAATTCACTAAAGTGAAACCTACAGTGAGACTTGACTGACAGGAAAATTCAGTAATTATGCCAAATGTTGACCGGTTATTTCCACCCCTTTTAAAAATTAAAGCCTGTGTGCAGTAGCTTAGTCCATATAAGGACGCGACTTGAAACGGATTTGACCGATGCACTCCCAATTAACGCTGATAGATTGAAAGCACAAGCCTGATCCAGGCAATGTGCTGTGCAGTCACAAACTACACGCCGGCTAAGATACCGTCAGGTTGCCCAGGCCTAGACAGATATGAGAGAGAAAACAGAATAGAAATGGTAGTGAGACTCCAGCCTGTTTCAGCATGCAGCTCACTACGGGTGGCCAATCAATTTAGCACGGTTAGCCGCACAGCACAAAGTGCTGCACGACCGCACATACGATCCACATTGTGGATCTAAGTCACGATCACTGATTATTTCCATTGATTTGATTGGTTGACTGAAATCAACTGTGTATCGGTTATCGAAAAGACGGTTGTGCCGACCTGATTAACAGTGGGTTTCAAGCATAACTTGGTTTAGTACTTTTCCAGTTTCGAGACTCAGTGAATCTCAACTTACTGTTTTCACCTGATGAATGCAAACAGCGAGAAACAGTCATGGTGTGTTAGTGCAGGAGATGTGAGCACTCCTGAAACTGGTTAAATCGTTTTTTATTTAATCAACAATCGAACTAATGATACAATGATGTGGCAATAAAAATAGACCTGTCATTCAGCCAGATTTTCTCAAAAATAATTCTTCATTTAGCTAAAGTTATAGAGATTGAATTACGCCGCCGCATAAAGTTACATTGTCACAAAGGAAATATTATCTGTTATTGAACCTTAACGATGCTGCAAGATGCTAGACATAGCGTGAAAATAAAACCGAAGCATATGAGCAGTCCCAGAGACGGCGGCTACTTTGTTCGATGCTATAAAAGGGCATGTAATTTGTGCCACGATAATGACAAGGGAGCGGCAAATAGTGTGGGATTAGATGCAATAATATTAATAACAAGGCAACTACACATTAAACAATTGTCTATCTGCTTTTGCCTTGTTTGGTTCGACATTAAATAATAAGAAAGTAACTTACAAGACTTGCTAGGAAGGATAGGTTTGTTTGGATTTCACTCGAATGAGAAACAGGTAAATTATGGGCAGGGTAGCATTGTCCACTTTCCACATTTGAAATAATGGATGGATTAGCGTCAAATAATTGATCGTGCACAGCTGATGTCACACTAGAATTGCTAAGACCAAGCGAAGTTGACGGTTTTACTTCAGAGCCTGAAAACATTAGGTCTAATAAACATACCAATGGCGCTTTCATGACAATTTCCTATATCTCGGAGAGGAGATTGGATGAATGGATTGTGATTAGCCTTTGCGAGGGTTTCGGCGTAGCTTTGTGACCTTTCCTTGAGCTTGCAGCGCAAAGCGGACAATGGGACAGATGGGGGTAATTGCTGATTCGATAAGGGGTAGACATCTTCAGCGGATACAGTACACAATTGATTGGGATAATAGTCAATTCGATCGGACGACTTAATGTGAAAAACGGAACGAGCTAAACGCACAACATAATTCGGTGCAACTGAGATCGGGTCCTCAATAATTCCGAAAAATAGTTTCGAAGTACGATCAGTTAACCTAAAAGTCATATTACTCAAGATAACTTACCTTGCCACGACTTTCGTCCCAGGGGGTAAACGGGGTGGTATAGTAGTGCTTAATGGGAAGGAAGATAACAATGAGTCCAAATGACCAGAGATAACGGGCTCCGGAGGACCACTTAGAATATTTTGCAAATATAACAGACTCCGGCGCCTTGTTTGTATACTTTCACGCTCCTCGATGAGAAAATTAGAGCTAAAACGCCTGGGCCTGCCGATGATTCTTCGGATAAGAGACCACTGGCCACGTGACAACCTCCTCGTTTTCAGTGCAGGAAAATGCTCGGACAAAATTACTTGAAAATCATTCGGACCCAAGAATATTTCTCTGAAGTACGATAGATTTTTAAAAACAATACCTGTCAGTCACCGAATACAACCACTCATAACGGAGCCAGGCATTGAATTTATTAGAGAAAAATATTCTGCTTGAATTCGGATCATGAGTCAGGTTATCAGCGGCTAATTCATTGCAAATGGAATTCTCAGAATAAAGCAACATTTATAGCTTACCTGTGACATGAGTTGATAAAAAACAAGTTCAGCAATGCAATACGAAATAGGGCTGAAAAGAATTCTAGAATGTCGTTATGTAATTAATGAAAGGATAATACGTCGAATAACCCACATCCAACAATTGCAACATGAGATAAGGTAAATGTATCCACAATCCTTCACGAAATACGAATCTGTACAACCCTGATGTTTTAACAAGCACAATTCAGGAGCCAGACATGTCCAGCAAACAGTTCAAATAAGTGTATGGACAAGTAACCAAATACAAATGAATACATACAGCGAATGGTTTTTAGTTTCACTGCACATGGTTTTAGTTTATTCAAAAACGTTTGAATAAAGGCGTTGGCTGCACTGGCTCAAGTGAATTTGTTCTGTACTCAATATTTATAAAAGCTTTGAAACTTGTTAAAAACTTGGCTGGGCAAATGAATATTAATGACTCGTGCTAACATGGCGGCGAACTTCTTCGCTCTTTGTGTGTGATGTCAATCTTGAATTGGTCGACAGCTTTGTTTACGTTGGTAGTCGTATCTCTGCTGGCGGTTGTCGAGGACGAGATTTCACATCGTGTTTGCAAAGCGGGTGCAGTGTTTGCTTATATCGCCATTTATGGTCTCGATGCGATGTTTGACCACATATTAAAGGCCGAGTGGTGAGTGCTACACTACTTTATGGCTGCGAAACCTGGTCCATCTGCGCGGAAGATGTCCGCCTGCTTTCTGATTTTGACACCCGTTGCCTGCGTAGGATTTCTCGCATTCGATGTCTGTAAGTGGGTTTTAGGACCAAGAGGCCATGGACTGAGAGAAATGCTGGTGCTTGCTAGTTTGTGATGGTTGAGACATGCTTTAAGAATGCTTACTCACAGTTTACCATAACGCGTCTTATTCGCCGTCTGGTGGAAGCTGGGAGAAACGATCGGGTGGCCAGTTTATGACGTGGAGCGTTGGTATGATGAAACCAACCGTAGCGCTAGGCTCGGTG
The DNA here is from genome assembly GCA_013407085.1 of Atriophallophorus winterbourni. Classification (NCBI taxonomy): domain Eukaryota; kingdom Metazoa; phylum Platyhelminthes; class Trematoda; order Plagiorchiida; family Microphallidae; genus Atriophallophorus; species Atriophallophorus winterbourni. The sequence goes on from JACCGJ010005542.1 coordinate 75,743, forward strand.
GGGCGTATTCGTTTGCCTAGTGGGGTCCAAAAGATTTACCTAATAGTTGGCTGGAAACCTTACGAGATATGGCAGGAAACCGAAGTCAGTGGGGTCACTGTATTTGATTTTGTTTTCATTTTTTATTATTATTATTATTATATTTGATGAAAAAATAAAACAAAAAACACAAAATCGCATGCAGTAAAACTAAAAAAAAAACAAGTTGCTTTTCGGCATTTGCTTTTGTATATTTTGCGGTCCCGCTTACCTCTTTTTCACGCGCTTGTTGATCTGCTTTTCCTGCTTCATATTGCTTGGCACTTTGTCTGGATCCAGACTTATGCTTCATGATGATGATGATAGTGACATGGCTCAAAATCGTGATCAGTGGCGGTATTATTGAAGACATCTACTAGGAGCGTCTTACGAATCTTACATATTGTCAAGTAAAGAAGCGAGGAAAGCTTGTTATGATGCGTGACGGTAAAAGCCTCAGGGAAACTGTCGCGCTATCATGCTTCATATTGCTTGGCACTTTCTTTTGTGTTGATGATGTGTTTTATGATGATGCTTTAAGTCGGTAAGTCGTTGGCTTGTCACTTTTATCTTTCTACATATGTATGAAAGCACAAGCTTGATCCAGGCAAACTACCCCACAGTCATAGACTGCACGTGTGATAAGATCCTGTCAGGTTGCTCAGGCCTAGACGAATATGAGAAAGAAAATAAAAATAGGCAAGGTCGTGAGACTCGTTTTTCGTATGCAGCTCGCTACCGGTGGCGAATCAATATAGCACGGTGTTAGCCGTACAGCACAGAAGCACTGCACCATTGCAAGCGAACATAGGAGTTTCGCAAGAGATTTTATCTGTTTAGCTCTGTTTTTACTGAGCGCAATCATCGCAAGGCTGACAAATGGTTTAAAAGAAATGTGTTGCTCACACACCCCGCACTTGGATTCCTTTCGATTTCAGCAGGTCTACTCTCATTTTAGACTAGTCTTATGCGTGTCATAATTTTTTAGCCGGTATTATTTTATATAAAAAAACCACAAAATCGCATGCAGTGAAACTAAAAAAACAAGCTGATTTTGCGCATTTGCTTTTGCATATTCCGCTTGTCTGCTTTCCCTTTTTCACGCGCTTGCTCATCTGCTTTTCCTGCTTCACATTGCTTGGCACTGTCAGGCTCCAGACCTGTGCTTCATGATGATGATGATATCTGTCAATCGTATAATTCTACCTGTTGGTTGTTATATCTTACTTGCATTGCAAAGCGTTCATCGACAAACTCTAAATTCGTATCTTCGTCGTTAGTATAAGTTAACGCCGTGTTTCTTCTCCAGGCAAACAATGCAAATGCAAACCGTGGTTAATTTGAACCAAAACCGGGATTGGAAATCAAACAGGAAATCTGTATCCACATGCGGCAGTAGAGATTGTCTACGCACTTGCAGCTCTGTATAGAACATGATCTAGCAAGATTATGGGGCTGTTTAAGAAACTTATTTGAAAGTCATTAAACATCGAGCTATTAAATCAGAGATCACCAGCATCCCAAAATTTCCGAGGTTCCGTAAACCTACAGCAGCTAGATACAGTAAAGATACACCGAGCAAACGTTAGAGTATGACGATTCGGTTTGCGGTATATATTACAAATAGGTTTCTACTCAACACAGCTAAGATCCCTATGAGCCTATCGAGTAGCAGCTCTCTCAAAGAGGCGCTAATCAAAAGCACTATTCGTTCGAGAGCGAGAATGATGCTTTGAGAGATCAAATCTAACCAGAGGCAAGAAACTGATTCTTAATGTTGTAACACAGCAACCTGAGTAGGCACCTTCAGTCTCGACCACTGTTGATCAACTGGACAATTACTCCCATTGAACTGCTCAGAAATCGCATGTACGACGTTTGCCTACGACGTTTGCCTGAAATTCCTGTATTTCTCTGCGGTTCAAGAGTCTGTCGGGGATGTGCACGAACCAGTATGTGTGAACTGCGCCCACCCACGTTGCTGCTTCGATCGTATGAAATTTATACGGTAGTTCTGTACTGCGTATGCAACACCACACTTAATTGATTTATCAACGTTGAGGAGCTGTTTGTAAAAACGACAGTCTCATTACAATTTCCGTTGTATTTTATCTATGTAGCCTTGAAAAGCTTGAGAATAGCTCAGCTCACGTGCAGTCTATAACTGCGCGACACTTTGACTGACCTCCTAATTTGGATTTCATTATACATAACAAAGGGATCAATCCGGCGCGGATTAGAATTTAGCCAATATGATTTACTATTCCACCGTCATTCGAGTACCAGTTAAATAAGTGTTTCCTGATGCTTAAATTTTGTATAGCAATTGCGAAATTGGTTGTAGGATACAACCTCAAGTAAGCAAAATGTTCACGCAGCGCTTATAGTAGGTTTTCGAAGAGTCTGTTTAATAAGTACAGTTAAATCACGGCCACGTCCAATACATCTCTACAGTAATTTTGTCAATTACACGTTAAAGTTGGCATAAAAATCGTTTTCTGCACCCCAGTCAGCCGAAAACCTATGAACATAGACTGAAACAATAGTAATATAGAAAGGGTTTCTACTAAGACGGTCTAAAGCAAATATTGGAGACACCGGTAGACATAGTTATTGTGCTTGTTTAGTGTGATAAGTGAGATAAATGATCACATCAGTCCTCGTACACACTATAAGAAAATTATGTAAATCTGAGTCTAGGGACGTTAATTCGTTTAGATCCGTCTCCATGCTAGCAAACCACAGAAAACCAATAAATATCTACTTCTTAATTTGTTATAAAATGAAATAAAATATTCAGCGTTAATCAAAAAGCGTGCTGTTGCGGTAGCATCTCACATAAAATCGTAACATATATTTATACTCAGAAAATTTTCACCCAAGTCGCTAAAAATTCAAAGGCACATCGCTTGTGTCAACGACGTAGCAGAGGGCCGAGCAAGTGTGAGAGATTCCTCGTGCCTGGAACGCGCTAACTCTTTCTGTCATTTCTGGCTCATCACTAAATATTTTTACAGAACGGATTGACATCCATTTTTTCACACGATAGGCAATTCTAAATTATGTTTTTATCACAATTGCAATTTTGTGAAACTGCCCTATACTTTCTTCTCTTTCCACAGCGATTTTGTCCCAACCAATATGGAGAACGTTCCTCTTCGATCATTTTGCGGAACCGCTGAAATGTATCCAGACCCAATGTATTGACTATTCTGTGGTTATTCCATTAAACCTGTAGCTTTTCTCAAGCAATTCACTATTGACTATTAAATGAAGCAGCCTTGCGAGTTACCCTTAAAATTAGGCAAAAGTATTTCTAAAAAAGTGTTAACTGTCTTGCGATTAAATCTGAATTCAATAGATGAAAGCGGTGTCACAATCGCACTTCGAATAAAAGAATACGCAGCGTTATCCAGGATGTTTAAGATGTACTTGTTTCATTATATTTAAGATAATTCATTCAAAATTGTGGGCTAATATCCAATCAGATAAACTAATAAGATAGTCGGAGACTTTTCTTAGAAGTATTTAACTGTTTGTTGTGTTGAGGCAAATTCACCATACGCGGAAATCGAAGAACTTATTAAAGAGAACTATTTAGACATCGACGTACAAAATAAAATTAAGGCAAGCGAGCTCTAACTTTTATGTAATTTTATATAAATTCAAGTTCAAGTTGCACAGGGCTGAAGGTGGCTAAAAGCTAATTACAACCCAGAAATCCTTCGATCGTATGCGGCTGAGCACAGGGCATTTCAATATGGAGTATACATGTCAGACGATTAACAGGCCATTATGCCCGGATACCTAGAAAATAAAGCACGGCTTCTCTTCCCCAGTGCATTGAGAAATCATCGATTCAGGAAACCATCAACAAAGCATGAACAATAAAAATATTTTTTTTATTTTTAGACTATATTTCGGAATAAGTGTTGCCACTGTGTCTAATTCACACTTAAATCTTGGCAAATTTGGAAGATTTATCATGCAATAGGAGAGCCTATTCCAGCGGTCAACCAAATGTCCGCTGAAAAAAATGCTTACGTACAAGCAGCCTATGCTAGTTTTCATAAATTTTATTGAGTTAGCCCTTGCCGCGTTTTTATGGTAAACCTCAGTACATAAGTTATATTATATCCAGTAAAACCCATTAGGATCTTAAAAATTTCAATAGTGAAAACAGATCGAGGTCCTTTAGTTTTGACTCGGGGTGTACCTGTCTGACCCTTATCCATTCTCAAACGATCGTGCTTGGAACGCACTAACTCTTTCAGTTATTTCTGCCCCATCACTAAATATTTTTAAAGAACGCCTTGACCTCCATTTTTATCAAACGATACACAATTCTTGATTATGATTTTTCACGATAATAGTCTTTGTGATACTGCACCATATCTTTCAGTCTTACCACAGCGTTTTTTCCGTTCCAATTAATATGGAGCACATTTCTCTTTGACCACTTTGCTAAACTGCTGAAACTTATTCAGAACCAATCTGCTAACTATCCTGTGGTTATTCTATTAAGCATGTCGTTTTTCCCCCACAATACACTATTGACTATCGATCCCAAACGCAAGGCATCGGACCGTTTCCAGACAATCTATATCTTTTTTTCAAGTACTGCCCAGGATTAAACAGAGTATTCCAAATGGGGTCGCATGACTACTTGAGATAGGGAAACGAAGATGGGTTCCCGACAGAAGAAGGTTAAACGTAGTCTAAATAATTCCATGCGAGCCTAATTTGTTGCTTTGGCATTTTGAGCTGACCAATTAGATTCCCCAGTACTACTGATGCCGAGGCCTTTCACCTTGAGCAAACTTCTAGTTGTGCCATACCCGAATCGGCCATCATAATTCAACTATTTCCCAAGTTTTGTGGCAAGTCCCATTCCTCCGTCTATTCCAGTACTTTTTCTAAATCGGAGATCCGCTTATACCTGCTGTTGGATCCCAAATCTAAGACGGTGAACAAAGTTCGCTTATGAATAATTTGGAGGTCTCAACATCAAGTTTGTCTATTTTTGTCTACTAAGCGTGGACGCTTTAAATCCCACTTGACCAGTACATAAATTGCACCGATATTTTTGGTTAATTACACGGAAGCTGAAGTGTAGTAATTATCAGTAACGCTTATCTACGTCGATTTATTAAAAATTAAATTTCGTTGTGATGCACAAAGTTCAGGGGTATTTTAACTGGGTAATTTATGGAGTTAGTATTAGCAAATCAATCCAGACTTTCCAAGCGCAGTGTGAAATCGGCCAATTGTATAACCGCCTTAGGCTGAATATAATAATTTGAAAGCGTTAAAACACTTTGTTTTGCAGGAATTATTTTCTTTCGTAATTATACCAGAATATTTGAGAAAGTGAGTTTTCATTTATGAACGTTTTTCATTTCAATTTTGTGCGTCGTTTTCTTTGAAATAACAGAACACACTTGAGCCAACTAAGTGTGCACACTTTACATCCCACGTTCTGCCGAAACTTTCTTTCTTTTACGTTTCAACTAGATTGCTCTGATTTATGTCTAAAGAGTAATATTCGGGCACATAACATTATGATAGAAACTCATCGCGCTGTACCCGAAGATTACGGAATAGTCGACTCCATTTGATTCAACCTACTTCTATTTCTCACGTTCTATTATGATAGTAGTATATTTATAGAGAATAATAAACTCAGTATAGGCTCATCACTACAGTTTCACCACAAATTAAACAATGTAACAACATCATTCGACAGTCTGGTATTTCGAAATCATTTAATGGCACTGGCATGAAATTCAGTTTAATATCTACCTTTATTGCGAAATAATAAAATACACAACGAAAGATGATAAATGAAGTTCAGGCATAACGGAATTTAAATCACACGGTACGGTTATTCAGATCTTATTCTTCGGCCTGGCTTTTGCCAAAGTTACTATTCCAAATCGGAACCCGATTACTCATATCAATAGTTCAATAGTGTATTACGGTATAAAAAAGCTGAGGGCTTGTACAAACCGCAGGATAGATAGAGCGGTGGGTCGAAAAAGCAAAGATAGAAATGTTTGAGTTTCCAAGGCCTTATAGCGGGCCTCATTCGCGTTTGGCCTGCACCATCAATGGATTTTTGTGGCATTTGGACAGGTAGGGCGTCAACCCGGGACACAGCTACCCACCACATCCTCCGGAACAGGGTCAGTTGAAACTGCGTGTATACGGACTTTCGATACTGGGATCTGGAAGAGCAATGAAACTAACAAAGAGTTAGCGGGGTTGTGAGGAAAATGCAAATGGCACAGAAAGAGAACTTACCGTTGCCACGAGCTAGTGAGTTTTGCAGGGGAAAATGCAATAGGGTTTGTAAAAAAAATTAAAATAGTGTTTACGGGGTACTTGTGTCTTGGGAGTGGGAGATTTCATGGAGGTGAGAATCGAGGAGACCTTTGAATGAACCGAGAGAAGCGACCTCAAAAAGCGTGCCTGGAAGAGTGTTTCACTGACTGCATGCTCTCACAGAGAAAACGCTGTGTCGACATTCAAGCCTGCTCTGTTGATGTAACAGTTTGAGCTCATGTCCTCGGATGTTAGTGCTTGGAGAGGGAACGAATAGGGAGTTGCATGGATGGGAGGGGTCAGTCAAGATCCGGTGGGTAAGTAACATGTCACCGCGGTGAAGACGGTAGGTAACGGAGAATATATCTAAACTGCGTAACCTTTCCTCGTAAGACATGTTAGGCATACCACGGACAAGCTTTGTCGCACGTCTCTGGGCTTTTTCGAGAAGGGACACGTCTTTGCATAGCCAAGGATGCCAAGCCTGTACTGCGTATTCCAAGTGTGGAGGATGTAGACATTCAGCAGTGTCGGGAAGAGAAACCGGTCAAACCTGCCTAAAGCGCGGCGAAGTAAGCCAGTGTTGCGATTGGCTACCGCTGCGGCTCGTTCGCATTGCGTGGTGCAACCGAGATCGTGCTGGATGATGATGCCGAGATCCTTTTCTTGTCGAACTCTCTGAAGTACTGTTGAGCCCAAACTGTAAGCGACCGGATCTGAGTGTCGGATGGGGAGAACGCTACACTTGGAGGTGTTAAATGGGAGATGATTCCTCAAAGACCAGCTGTGTAAACGATCTAAGTCATCTTGTAGGACGTGTGAATCGCTTGGCGATTTGAGTGAGCGCCAGATTTTGACATCGTCCGCAAATAGGAGGAACGGCGATTCAATGTTTTGGCCAATATCATTGATGAAAATGATGAAGAGTCGGGGACCAAGAACGGAGCCTTGTGGCAGACCGCACTTGATTGGGAAGCGGGCAGAATAGAAGTCACGCACACGAACACAGAGAGAGCGGTCGCGAAGAAAGTACTTCATCCAGGATAATAATGATGACCCAACGCCGCAGGCAGCGAGTTTAAGTAAAATAATGTCGTGGTCGACGCGGTCGAATGCCTTGGAGAAATCCAGAAATACTGCATCGACACCAATGCCTTCGTCCACAGATTTCGTCCAGGCATCCCGTGCGAGAAGCAAGTTGGAAGTGCATGAACGGTTGGCGCGAAAGGCGTGTTGTTGTGTGATTAAAAGTCTATTTGTTTCCAGATGTGAAACAAGGTGGTCAGAGATTATGCTCTCCATGACTTTAGAAATGACTGACAACAGCACAATGGGACGATAATTTGCGGGTTCCGACCGGATACCTCCTTTAAAGATAGGCGTGATAACACCTTCTTTCCAAGCTTGGGGGACAGTGGCGGAGTCCATTATGCACTTTCCTTGCATGGAAAGACGGGGTTTTCTAAACTAGATGTGGTGAGTGCTCATCACCTGATGCATTTTTTGATAACTTAAGGTAAACAGCCATCACCACACAATTTTGTCTTTTAGAATTTCTCAAAATGCCCTCTGGTTTATGCAATTCTACCCAAACCTTCCGGAGATTAATGGACCAAGTATTCAAACGTTATATTTCGTTCATGTTCTACATTGACGACGACTTCATTGCTAGTTCTGTTCAAATGAAACATGCAGAACATCTGCAAGCAGTTGTTTAGCGACTTTCATATAATGGCGTTGTGGTTAACCTTGATAAATGCGTTTTTGATGTCGCCTCCTTTTAAAATTTAGGACATGTTGATGGAGTCGAAATTCGTCCCTCACCCGATAAACTATAATCAATTAACGATTATCCATGCGCAACGCATCAGTGACAGTTATATCGATACCTTGCTTAAGTTAACTACTATGAAAGATTTACTCATAATTGCGCTTCAATATCTCAATTGACTGACTGACTGAATGAATCTCAATGACTGAATTTTTTCGCAGAAGTAAGCATTGATCTAAAATGAATGCTGATGCTGTTAAATCGCTTCAGCGATTAGAGCTTGCGTTGAAAGAAGCATCTAGATTATCTTGCAACTCAATGTATCATTTGCTCCACTCTCACTTGTGACTAATGCATCCGAGGGAGTTGTATTGACGTTATTGTAAACCGCTTTCTTCCAGATGCATTCTCTTGCTTGCAACTCACCTTAAACATTCGAACGAACTCAGATTTCAAGCATTTATAAAATTGATCAGGAACAAGAGTGACTTACAACAGTATCAGTCTACATCATTCTTCATAATTCAACGTAACACTATCCTCAATTCCTGCTTGTCTTCTTTATGCGATTTTCCAACGACAATCCCAACCATTATTACCACAGTGACGAAAGAAGTCCAGTTTTAAACAGTTTCATTTTCTTTTTTATCTCGGCATCAATGTTACTCGTAAGTTGATCACTGGTCGATTTGTTTGGCCAAACAATAATAGATTAATAGATTTATTCATAGATGATTTGTGGGTGAAAATTGCTATACATTACAATACTCATAAAATGTACACCGGGTCGGATGGTTAAAATAACAAATAATATTGTTGAATATTATTGTCAAACGTGAGATCATACTTGTCCATTTGGGCATAGAGTGATTTATTAAAAGCGTCAATCGTTTCAAATTGTACCACGAGTGTAGCTAAACTGATCCACAATTGCATATTGCGAACGGTAAATGAGTAGTGCCGCCGTTCCCTCTGTAAGGCTGTTGATACTGTTTAGATTGATCACCACGCAGCTGTTTGAAGGAAAGATGAAACAAATGACCGCATGAACGATTCATTTGATTAAGCGCTGTCAAAATGAAGAATAGTGCTCCTCATTGCCGTCTATATTGGTCTAAAAAGCAATTTCATTATTCTAAGTTGCATTTCGTATAGGAAATCCGAAAATCCAGAAACGAGCTTTGTCTCTTTTGAGCTGTGGTGTTTCCGATTGCTAATTATCTTTCTCGAACCAGCGATCAAATGACGTTATAGCTTATTACATATAAATGCGCATGTAGGTTGAAGTCCATTTGTAAATTATATTGGTGTCAAGTGAAAATAGGGTTCTTCTGAGGAGGCTAAGTAACTTTAGGCTATGTTGGCAGTGAGTCGTTATTACATAGAGTTTCGTAAGTCAGAATAAATAATCACGACTTAATCTTTTTCGGAGGAGGTGGGTGTGAAAACTCTTTGGTCAATATAATGTCTATTGTTCAACTTGCTGTAGAGCTATACAAAGCTGTATTTTGTGGCATTCAGTAGCAGTTCGTTATCTAGGGATCAGGCATAAAATATAGCGAGATCCCGTCGCGGATTGTCCATGTTGGCTGCGGTGTTTATCTTCGTTACAGCTTGGCTAAATCAGCGCAAATAAATATTGGCAATAATATATATTAGAAACAAGATTGGTACGAAGACTGATCTCGGAATAAACCTCTGTTCTACCGTTATCTTGAATAAGTCATACGTCGGTATTGCCAATTCGGAAGACAGATTATCCAAAATCCTTGACTGAATAATGTCTATTTCGGGTGAACCTGGTTTCTTCATTGTAATTAATTTGGTTTTAACAACGTTAAAAGGGCTTTCCATCTCGTGAATAATCCACAGGATGTAGCTGTTAGAGTTCAGAAACTGTACATGTGTCAAAAATTATGAGACTAGTGAGGCAAAGGTTTGACAAATAACGTTTGCACAATATTTAAATGATGTCACTATGCAAGTGGGATGGCCAGTGTCGGTAATCCCATTTAAACACTCTGGATTTTGTTGTAATGCAGGTATAATTCTTTAGGATTCATGACAAATTTTTCGACTAGACTGATTTGCTAATTTTTTCTATCATTTGGAATAAGCAGATACACCTACTTCGCAACAAGTTTTAGTTGCACCAATATAGTGGCGACGGATCGTCGAAGTACTTATAGCAGCCCTTGACACGTCTACACTTACATTTCCGCATACCGCTCTTAGCACGCTTTTTTATGCAACATGTTGCTTATTTATTTTGAGTATGATGACAAATCAATGATGATACGGAGTTGGTTTAAAGAATAATTATCAGCTACATCAAATAAAACGATATTCTTAGAACAAGTTTCTGTTTGAGTTATTTCAGTACATAGAGTTTCTACGAATTTATTGGCTTGTATAAGGATATCATGATCAATAATAGAATTGGGCTTCATAAGAGATAATAAACGTTTAAGAGAATCAAATAAAATCTGAGAAGTTGTTATTTCGTTACGTAGACTTCATATTTCGGATTCTAATTTTTCAATTTATTTAAGATTAAGGAAGTGTCATTATCTAACATCACAGTGGAATTTCTTGTTTGAGGAATTTTACGAATTTTAATACGGCGAAAAATGTATGTTTTCGGATGCATATTGTACAGAATACCGTGGAACTAAGATGTTAACTTTAAAATAATATCACAAGTTATCAGTTCCGGTATGTAGCGTACAGAGGAAAAAGGAATATGGAAATGTAATTGGGATCACGTACCGTATTCAAGCGCACGCCGGAGTTCCTCATAGTTCCTTAGCTGTTATGAGTTTAAAGAAATCCCATCGATTCGCAGTAACAATTGCTCGAATTAATTCAAAGTTCACACATGTATGTGTTCGTTGACTATTTTCTACTAGCTGGTATTGATGGATATAATCGATTGTCATTGGAACATCATCACTTAATCCGGATGGAGATGTGTAGGAAACAGTTTCGGTCATGAGTTATTCGTTTGTAATTATGAGGTCCAGGGTAGATGGCCATTGATCTGATCGAAATGTCGTTGGTTGTTGTACATAGTTTTAAAGTGGGATGCAAGTCATTATTTCTTAAAGAAAGCATTTTTAGCGAAAGCTACTCGTAATGTGTATGACAAGTGTCGGTACAATAAAATCTCCTAGCATGAGCGCATGCAAGTAAGGGAACTTTAATGCAAAACGTATTGCATTAGAACGAACAGTTCCAGCGGCATATGATGAATAATAGGGTGATGAATAAAAGCTAAGAGGCACCTACCTATATCACCCAAAACCATGTGTCTAAGGCATTTAGCTCCCTGAAAAAATAGTACGAATAATGCTCTAATGTAAGTAGTGGAGGACTCCACCACCAATTGTCGCTCAATATTTTCTGTATATCTTCGCGTGTAAGATATTGAGTTTGAAGCCGCGTACGGAATTACTTAACCAGGTTTTTAGCACTGTAATCAAATCTCAAGACACTCCGGTCAAACGTGAATAGAGCTCAGTTAATTCGCCCAGGAATCCCTGAGCATTGTTGTAAATGCATAATAGATATTTTCTTTTGGGGCTCATGAAGTACTTATAGCAGTGGATTCGCCGACCCAGAATTTGTCGGCTGCTGCAGATTTTTTGTCTTCGGTGCATGAGGTTGATTTGGTTGCGAAATCATTTCAGAAACATCCATGTTCGTGCGCTTTATGTCGTGTACACCCTGAGTGCGAATTTGAGGAGGTGCCAATTCTCGGAATTAGTACCACGTTTCGAGTATTAGATCCTTTATTTTCGTGTGTGTGGTAGGATCATGTGAAAGGTAGATGCTATTGCGATTGATTTTTGGCACAATAAGCATAACATGAGCTGTTAACTTAATTCTTGTTCGTTAAAATGGGTACACCATTAACGATAACAGCTGGGGGTTTCATAGCCTATTTTGCCAGTTACGGATTATTACGACGAATTTGTAGTTCTTCTTACGAAAAATCGGGAAATATTCGGACAGCGGATTTATTTAAATCTGAGAGGGATTAGGCGAACAAGATAGTTGTACATATTGTACAGACCTTAATACTACACGCTGTAATCTGTTCGAGCTCGCACAAGGTGAGTTCGGGTGTTTTAGAAATCAGGTCGAAAACGCAAGTAAGGCAGTTATACCTAGGCTTTGGTGAAGATTATTCCATTATTTTCAGTCATCTGCTTTGTGTTGCTTTAGCGAAAGCGATGTTGATTCACTGAAATTACTACTAATTACCGTTAGATCTTCGATTGTGCTCTTCTGGAAAACTTCCGTATTACAATTTTATGTCATGATTTATACACATCTTATTACTCATATCCGCGATTCCAGAAACTTGATCAATTCGTAGAGTCTGATGGCTTGCAAACCTTACAGACTACACCAATAAATGTTTTTTTTCTTTTGAGCATTTCTGTAATGAATTGAATTGTTTTGAATTGAGCGAAATAACCAACCCAGGAATTGAATTGCGAATAATCACACTCACTTGAATCACACAGCGTGTAATAATTAATGTAACTAACAACGAGAATTTGAATTACAGAATTATCGATTAGTATTCATTGTTAATCAAACAATCATCACAATTTCATTCTCCTCAAACGCTTTAGATATTGATTTTTATGGTGTTTTCTTCATTGTATTATATATTTTATTTATTGTACATATATCTTTATTTTTTGATGCATATAGGTAAATATTTACACAATATAAATATATATTTTTCATGCCACACACGTGTTTCTATTTTTCACAAATACAACGTGTGTGATTGCTTTGGATTTGTGTCATGTTTTGTTGACAAGTGTGTTTCGATATACCGGGTACAATAATCAGAAAACGTACTTTGTTACTGGGGAATTCTGGTTTGAATCAACCGCCGAAAAACAAGGTTTTTTGGTAGCAACATACAATTGTTCGATTTATTCACATTTGAAACAACTTCCTATTAACAACCGCTAATATTGTCGCTTATATTTTTGTTTTCTAATTTTGTGTATTTCATTCCCACATAATCATAATATAGTGCATCCATGAATTTTATTTCCGTTATCGGTTGTAAATTTCCATTAAATCGATCAAAACAATACATTACAATTGTCATACCGATCAGCCATGGCATTTCCTTTAAGTTTGAGACAATTTTATATAGTTGTAATCTTAGAAAAATAGAACAATATCTGGAACGGTATGCACATTGGTGAATCACCAAGGCTAAAAAAAATACTAGTTCATTTGTCAAAGTACTTAGATCTTACTGAATAATTATCCAGTACATTATTTTGGCTTGCGAAACCGTCCGTCAAACTGTACCGTTTTTGAAATAAATGAATGACCAGTGGTGAGACTGTCTATTATAATCAATCGTTTTTATCTGAAGAATATTTGACATTCGATTTGAAAACTATGACTAATACAACCTGTGAATTCAGCAGAAGCGTTTTAAGTGATTACACTTTAAATATAAGAAAAGGTGCATCTAGTGAAAAGTTTTCCAACTTTTTGCTTTTGGCCCTATTGGGTCGATGTCTACCATGGATACACATCATAAGCGCAAGGTTGTCAGGCTCACAAGCATGAGTAAACATTTTGATTCAGGCGATTCGGGGTATTCTAGCGGCGCTCATTGCAATTAACAGTACTGTAACGAACGATGTTAATTGCTCCCCGAAGGCGTGATATGTAATTAGCAGCAAAAATCATCGTCTGTGTTTTTCGCCTGGGAGAAGACGTATTACACAATGCCTTTAAATTGAGCAATCAAGAACAAGTACTTTCCAGTGCATGTGGTAAAAAGCAACAGCTTTCATAGCTCTTTTCAAGCACCTTTGTACTGCAAATGCGGTCTTTCTAATTGTTGACTTCTTTATTTCAACCCACAATAGAGTAGATCTTGTAGTATACGACCATATGCCATTCTCTACACAACCAGACTAGAGTAAGCGACATACTATTATTACGGTTATAACGGTAAGAATAATATTAATGCTAGCTACAATGTTGTTATATGATAAAATAAAGTAAAAGACTTGGAATAACTTACCGAAGATCGATGAAAGTTGAGTGAAGAGATTATCATAGGAAAGTCAGTTAATAGTTTGGCTTGGCACGGATAAGAAGTCACAAACATAAACATCATATTCTTCCACAATCGCTTAAACAACTATGCCCATCAGATCTAATCCTTGTTAGCTTACACTGTATCGCATGGGAAGACCTAACATGGAGATTTGTTCGGTTGGGCGACCGAAACAGATGTTGCTGGCTCATTCTGGAGTTTTTGTGCAAACAAATCTACTTAAATGTGCCAGTCTGGAGAAATATTCATAACTGCTTAATTTCGATCAGTCAAACGGTGGTAAATAGCCCAGGTCGTAGAGCGTGGGACTAAAATGTCGATGGTCGGGGCCTGGAATCCCACTTATTGCGGAGGATATGCACTGCTGATGAGCTCAAATAAGAGCTAAACTCTAGTCTAGTGCTCTCATTATGCACAGCCTTGATCAACTTTAAGAGTAGATTGATAAGCTGGTCAAGGATAAGCATTCGCAAACACTCACTGGTTCTCTATGATAATGATTATTTCGAGGACAAACATTGATCCGCAAATAGGTTTAATTGAATCCGTTGAACTAAGGTTAAGAACGAATGAAAGTTCGTGTGACGGATAAAATTAATGAATTTGCTATATGTATTTGTTTCCGTGAGCGGTAATATTTCTCACACTTATTCCATTCGTCGCAGTCAGTTCAGACAACAACGAACAAGTTGACATTCAATTATCCTAGTCACAGCGAAAGAGAACGATTTGTGATGGTTGAATTTGAAAGTATATATTATTCAAGGTTTCAAGTTGTGATTAATTGCGTATACAAATTGAATTAGAATGGAAATAACTACCTTTCTCAAAGAGCGTACAATAAGCTCAAAAGATATATTACATAGATAGTCGTGAACATGCTGTGGGAACGTATACGCGTACCAACACAACTCGCAACCCTGGAAACACGCTTAATGTGTAATGTAGCACCAGATTTCGAAATGTGATTTGAGTCGAGTTAAAAACGGTTGGGGTGTCATCAAACGGATTAGGGCTAGGATGAATCATAGAAAGATAGTTTAAGAAATGCGGACCTAATATATCAATCGAGTCTGTATCACGGCCAGCATTAATGTCTAATACAAAGTATTTGTTTTGGCGTGAGATGACTTGATGTGGATCATGATATGGAGGTAGGAATATATTTCTCACGACAAATGGAGGCGAAATCCCATGTATCTATTCAAGGTGTTCGTAGACTCAATATGTGAAAGGATGAGTGGGTTGGTATTGCAAAGGAAAAGCAATATTGCGTAACA